>JANHFO010001827.1:220403-242189 GCA_032468095.1 Pareas carinatus | reverse complement strand
CATGTTTATATAGTATGTTCCTACTTATACTTGTTTTTCTCATATATGCTTGACTAAATAAATAAATAAAATAAAATGAATCATCAAAGATAACAAAAGATATCTCAATAGCACATAAATAGCCATGTCTTTTTGTTGTCTGTTGTAGATGAATGAGATATCGCATAAAACTGATTCATGCAATATCACTGAGTGTAAAATAGAATATTTGAAGCCAATTCATGGAAACATGAGGGTAATAACCTGGGATACGTCCAGTTTAACAAAGAGACCTGCAAGGAATATTTTGAGGAACAACTATTCAAACAGGAGAAACGGGTGAAGTAACCATTGCAAAAGCTCTTTCAATGCTGTAGCTAGCTTTACTTGAAACACTGCCATACATGAAATTCAGGAGAAATGGTAGGAGGAGGAGTGGAAGAGCCTGAGGATGGATCTAAAAGAGGGATTGGCCTAGAATCCCTATGTAGCTACAAGCAGACCGAGTCTAACACCTCCTTGAATTTCGTTGACCCTTATCTAGCTCCAAGAAATGTTAGTTGAGAAGATTCCTATGCCAAGAGATTATAGCAACAAATCAATCTAATTGGTCCTCGATGCTGGACTTGCTCTTTCGTGTCTGACAAATTTGTTGCTATTGTTATGTTGCTAATTTTTTAAAAATTGTTGTTAGCCATACAGAATCTTGACAATGAGATGGGTGACCATATAAATTGAAAAATAAAAAGTAACATCTTAAGCAGGTTTGGTTGTTATAGCTGTTCTTGTTGTTGCTATGATGATTATTACATCATGATTGTCACCCTCATAAATCTTTCTAACTGTTAAGCAAATAATGTCACTGTAGAAACTGGAAATATTTAAAATACATCCATTTAATGAATTCCTGTTGGGGTTGAAGGGCAAGTGAATTATCATCATGCAGAAAGCACATATATCTTAGTAGAATTATGAGTTATAGCCCTAGAGATGGATATATGACTAGATCATCTCATTATGGAAAACTAGAGCTGTGCATAATAGATAATATCAAATTTTGAAGATGACATGAAGGATCAATCAGATGCTTAACAGTTTTCTGGGGAAATGAATGCCCTTTCACTTCTCATTGTTGGGAAGCAACATCTCTTCATTTGAGATGTTTGAGGTTGACTTCAGTTTGGATGTAAACTTATGAACTAAGCTATATTGGAATTGTCTCGCTTGTATGATTCACCCAAGGGGAATGTCCAAAATGGTCAAAGATTCAAGCATCCTAGGACAACAGTTTTTGTATGAAATCTCCACAGGCCCATGAAGGGGTGAAGGATAAAGTTTCTTTGATACAAATGTTTGTGTGTACTTCCTTCCCACTAAATGCATTTAAAATAAATTTTGTGACATATTTTCATGTACAAAAGCATGCATCTACACCATGCGAAAATTATACAGAACAATGCAATATTATTAAAAAAAACACCTTATCAAATTGCTTGTGGTAGGCAAAATTCATGAGGTCATCTCTTTAATGGAAAACACCTGCATTAAAATGTGTTTAAAAATGTCCACACTTTAAGAGTTTTAAATGACACTTTAACCAGATGGCAATCAAATGGGCAAACTGGCCTGAACAAAATTCCAATCAGAAAAAAAACTGAAACTCTTAAAAACTTCACCTCCCAGTCCATCTTGACACCCATGTTCCCTTCTGCCATTCCAACTTGAAAGGAGTGAAGTTCAAACAATGGAACCAGTTTATTTAAAATGATAAAAAAAATAATGACCCAATCTTACGGGAAGATCATCAGGAGTTGAGATCTTCTGCAGAGAAGGCATATTTGAAACTTCTGAGCCACATTCATACTGGGAAAATATAGCTCATTTATATATTCAATTTATTTATTCCCATTTTTATCTGTTCTTTATTACTTCGTAAGTACCTAAAGATAGCAAGCATTCCTAATATTCCTTTCTCCTCATATTTTTCCCTAAAAACCACTCTGTGAGGTGAGTAGGGCTGAGAGAGAGAGCGACCAGTCCAAAGCCATCCATTGGGAGACTAGAACTCACAGTTTTCTAGTCATTGGCTCAAGGTCACCCAGAGGGCTTTCATGTCTAAGGTGTAACTAGAAGTCACAGGCTCCTGGTTTCGAGGTCAGCATCTTCACCACTACACCAAACTGGCTTGCATAACAGAGTCCACATTTTCCTTTGTTTGAGTCCTTTGAACCTATTTCATTCCATAATTAAATAGATCTCTTGCAAGGTTTTTTTTTTTAAAAAAATACTATAGAAAGAGACTTGAATGAACCAAAGTGACAAAGAACGTGTTTAAAAATGGTAAACAAATGTCACAAAATGTATATAAAGCCCTTAGATATGGAGAAGGATTGGAAGTTGAAGATCAATGAATGGACGGGAGAGGGAATGGGTATGTATGTAAATATTGTATACATATATGTAAATGTTGCTTTCAAATTTGAAAGTAATAAAGATATTATTAAAAAGAAAAAAGAAAGAGACTTCAATGAGATTATAACCAAAGCTGGGCAAAAAGCATTGTTAGTTTGACTTAATATAAGGTTATTTCTCATACCTTTCTAAAAGAATACATATAAGAATGCTCTTCTCTTCCCCGCTAAAATATACAGTAATCTGTGTTTTGACTATTAACTACAATTTGTAACTTTAAAGCAGCATTGCCTGCATACTGGAGCAATTCTAGGCCACCAGACAGCAACATTTGTAATCAACCACATGATGAATATGTAATATCATTATAATAATGGGTTTGCAGGACTATTATTTCTGAAACTTAATTTGATTGTAGATTCCACCCCACTTTGTTCCTGTTGCGAGTGTTTGAATGTACATTTGTGTGTGTACATGTGTGAGAGAAAGAGAGAGAAACACAGTCAGGGGTCTTCAGAATTCAGAAGCTAGGTGAAAATCTACATCAAATTGATCCGCGCATAATAAAATGATAGACTAAAATATCCCAGCAGATTGCATAGGAGAGATTTGAACACTTTGGATTCTGAAATATATCAAGGCTGGCTGCCATTTGCATCAACTCTGAGTAACCCTTCGCATATCAGCTATCCCCCAAACATCCATTAGTTATACAGGTGCGTTTTAATGGACTTCTCTAAAATGTGCTGGCAGAGCAAACATTCACTATGTGGAATAACTGGCAGATTTACAAGCTCAACTGGATGCCTTTCACTATCCAGGGTGTTGCATGTCAGCACACCAGCCATTATTCCAAATAATTAACAATCATCCTGCTTAAAAGTTGTTTCCCGACTGGACACAGAGCTATGGGGGCAGTGGGTTGATATCAAACACGAGAAATAATTTTTAAGTTAGGTGCATAACAGGATTTGGGAATTGAGGAAGTTCATGGTATCTTCTGCAAATCATCCCTGTGGTTAATAAAGCTGTTGGAAATCAGAGTAAAAGAACACATTACCTCACATTTACCTCACATTGCATTTCACATACTTTCCAAGTAACACAAATAAGATGTTAGATGCTCTTCTATACATTCTTGAAGCTCCACAAGAGTCTCTCCAAAATAGACAGCTATTTCTGATGTGTAGAAGACAAGGATAATGTCAAAACCCATGAGAACTGCCTGTTCCTGCTTCTCTACTTTGTGGTTCTATATCTTACACTGTATGAGAACATATGAACAGAGTTTTTCCAGGTCACTGATCACTATGTACCAATGCCTTGTGCCTTGGTGGCATTTGACTCATGCATTGTATAATGATTCCCTTAATTGCTCCATATATATTGTCAATAATGTTTATAAACATCCTTACAGACTTTGCTTAGATTATCTTTGCTTAGAAGAGTGGAATTGAAAGAACAATGTGATATGTTTACAAATAATGGATCCAGCGAGATGGGGAGAAAGGCATGCTGTTTCTCACCAGGTTATATTAGGTCTATTGACAATTTATGTTACTACTCCAGATAGGGTTGATTGATGAGCATTCAAAAATACTCTACTAGGTTGGAACAATAAGAAAACATTCAGCATTTTTTTCTGTGACTACTTCCTTCTTCCCATTTCATTTTTGTTTAACAGAGCTTTCACCAAACCTCAGAAAATAGAGCATTTTGCTTCTCTGTTACCGTCAGGCTCAACCCAAGAAAAACACATGGTAATTCTTCCAAGCTGAGTTATGCATTGTTTCACAGTACTGGAAGAAAAAAAATCATGCTAGACTGAAGACTCACTATCTGCATCTACAATATACTCTGGAAACTATTAGGGAGAGGCTGTCTTCACCCACATTCTCTCACACTAATATCTGGGCTGAATTGCCTCTTACTCCTCTGGAATGCAACCCCTCCTCCTGGGGATCCACCTCCTCACTGCATCCCATCACAGTCAGCATTGTTAGATCATGATTTCTGATTCCTGCATTTCCAATGCAGGGTTATTTAACTACAGGCACCTCTGCATGCGGTTTTGGCAATGCTCCTGGACTGGCACTATACCAATGTGTTCTTATGCCATCAACTGCATTGGAGAGCTCAGCTGGTTTACTTCCAATTCAGCTGTGGCACAGGAGGAACCTTCAAATTCCTAAAACTTCTTTCGAATGCCTTGGTAAGACTACACTTGCATCCAGTTTTGGTTGTACGGCATGATGAATGTGTTTTGTGACATGTTTTGCCTCAACCGTTTTGCTATGTGACATGATGAAATGCTTTGTGACATGATGATTTTGCTTCTTAACATGATGATTGTGCTTCTTAACTTGATGACATGATGAATATACTTTATGATTATAAAAGCACCTAATGCGTTCATGACATAATGAATGTACTTTATGATAATGAATATATTGCAGGATTATAACCATTGTTTGTCAATGATAGCCTGATGATTGTAACCACAGTTTGCCAATTGTAGCCTGCATGCAAGTATTGAGCATTTACAACGGAGACAAATTCCTTGTGTGTCCAGACACCCTTGGCCAATAAATAAAAAATCCATTCCAAATTCTATTCTAATGGAAAGAAAAACTACGGGTGAAATGATAGCAATGTTCTAATATTTGAGGGGCTGCCACAAAGAAGACGGAGTCAAGCTATTCTCCAAAAACCCTGAAGGCAAGACAAGAAACAACGGATGGAAACTAACCAGGGAGAGAAGCGACCTAGAACTATGGCAGAATTTCCTGACAGTTATAAACAATTAATCAGTGGAACGACTTCCCTCCAGAAGTTATGGCTGCTTTAACATTGGAAGTTTTTAAGAAGAGATTGGGCAACCATTTGTCTGAAATGGTACAGGACTTCCTGCTTGAGCAGGGGGTTGGACTAGAAGACCTCCAAGGTCCCTTCCAACTCTGTTATTCAGTTACTCTATGGCTGAAGATTCTTATCCCCCATCCTCCTTTAAGCTGAGCTGGCACTTTTTCATTTGACCCTTTAAAATGAGCAAAGTTCTCTCCGCCTCTAGAGACTGATTGTTTTATTCTTCCTTTCTATATAGATCTTCCAGCATCCTGAAGGGGTTTCTGACCACCAGTTGTTGAGTTGTTGTTGTTGTTGTTTAACTCTCCTTTTGGCTAGTTACAGGGAGCATTGGTTGACTCAAAATGGATGTGGCCATGACGCTCCCAGAAAGATGGTAATTGGTTTGTGAGAGTTGGGGAAGGCGCATTACGGCTGTGTGAGAGAACCTTAAAACTCTGGGCATTTATGCATTCCGAGTATTTATGAGCAGTTTTGTACCTTCCAAAAGTTAGGACATAAATCTTATCCAGCATAAAATGCGGTTGCAATCTAAAATTACTGTAGCATTGGGATCCTCAGAGATAGGAGGTGTGCTCCTCACAGCTAAAGATCAAAGGGAGTCATGTGGGCTTCTTCCAGAGGCTAGTCCCCTTTGGAGTGAACACAGATATAATCAGCAAAGGCCTCTCACAAAAGGAGACACCTCTGTAGATACAGCTCTCCAGTGAATGAAAGACACCGGAAGCAAAATCGCCTCAAGCAAATTAATGAAAGAACCATCCCCCCTTCTATAGCATAACCCTCAAGTTACACAAAAGCCTGTGAAGTCCAAACTTTGAAAGCAACCACTGAGAGTTCCAGTAAAGAGAAGAGAATTCAGACAGCTAACCAGAATATCTTTTCCTAGCTTGCAGGAAACCGTAGCCTAGGGAAATCATGTGTCCATTTCTTTTTCAATTGTATTGGAAGTGATAGATAGATTTCCTCGTCATGCTAAAAGGGCAAAGAGATAAAACAACTAACCATGAGACCTCTTGCAAGAGGCGCTCGTAATATGTACTGACCTACAGAAATAAATTAAATTAGCAGAATGCAAGATCCACCCCGCCAGTTTTCAGCACCAGCCTGCATTTGAAGAGGAGGCCATCTTTTTCAGCCGTGGTATCTTCTTACAATTTTTTTATTTTTTTAATTCAAAAAGTTAAAACGCAAACTCCAAAACAAGAGAAAAAAGACCCCCCCCCAAAAAAAACCCTCATAATTGAACAAAGACATTATATTAAAAAGTTTGGTATCTTCTATTAAAACTACTCCAGGGTCATCCTACCCCATAAGTTGAGTGAGAAATTCCTTGCAGGATGAAATTTTGAAAATAGCAAAAGGAATGCAGATCAAAGGTTTCTGTGAGTGACTTGGAAAGTTTGACTTGGATTTTATCTCTCCAGGGGTGCTTGCGTGCTGCTATTTCCCTTGTTCACCAATTATGTTGGCTGGTAGGTAGTGGCGCCAGTAGAATGTCAAAGTGCTAATCCACAAGGAGACAAAAACAGTAGAGCATTGGGATTTCAGTCATGGGGAAGTAAAGTAATTGCCAAGCACCAGAGCACTCAGTAGCGCTATCTCCTCTAAGTTCTTCCTGATGTTGTAGTTCACAACTTACATCAACTCCAACTCTGTTCTTCTATGCTGTATGGTGCAGTCAATGGCCAGGGAGGAGGGTTTGACTGGTTGTGTGCCTTCAAGTCAATTTATGACTCTTAGCGGCCACATGGATAAATTTTCCCAACAGAAGGAATGGGAAGTGGTGAAAGTCCCAGAAGGGACTTTTCTGAGTTTCTTGGGCCATAAAAGTGGAGGAGGAGAAACGGATTTTCAGACTTCTGAGATTCTATCAATGTAACCTGGCTGCAGTAGAGCTATTTCACAAGATATGCTTCTTCTCTTGACTGTCTCACAAAGCTGATACCTCCACGCAGATAGTCCTCAACGTATAACCACAATTGAGCCCCAAACTTTGATTGCTAAGTGCGACCATGATTAAGTGACTCCCCCCCCCATTTTACAACCTTTCTTCAGGCCAGAGCTGATGGCAGCTGAAATCCACAACACCCAGAGAAAGACTTGTTGGAAGAGTACTTCATCAGCAAAATATATATATTGAAAATAAGGACTGCTTCTTTGGATCATAGCAAGATGGGGGCCTCCATCCAATCCATCACGAGGAAGACATATTCTATAAACAAAGAAGTTTAACGGTTCATAGGAATTTGATATCCGTTGATGAGGAAAATGCTGCTGATACTGCTAAATAGTTGTGGCTTTGGGGTTTTGTTTTTTTGTTTTTTTAAAAAAGGTAAGTACTTTAAGAGCTTCAAATCCATCATGTCATAATTGAAAGCATTAAAAAGAGGGCTGGGTAAAACCAAAAGCCCAAGGGTTACGTGGATCTCTCTGGAAATTGTTCATTAATATTATGAAAAATATAAGTGCATTAAGCTTTCACTGCATTTATGGAGTGTACACAACGGCTGTAAAATCATTTTTTAAAAAAATAAAACCCCCATAACCTTAACTCCATGACCTCAAACGTCATACATCACCACTGCATTCCCTGTGACCTTGTAACTAGGGTTTGTTTGTTTTTCATGTGAAGGGCAAGGAAGTTGTCTGGTTGTTTTTAAGCTATTATTGAAGTCAATTCATATTCTTAGCCTTTCCTTCTCCACTGCAGTAAGAAGACTGAGCCAGCAGTGTTAGGAGAGTCGGATTTGGGGGCACAAGACCACCATCCACTCCCCAAACAAATGAAAAAGCATCTCCTTCAAATGCAGTTAAGGTGTTTTAATACATTTTCAAGTGAAGAATTACACATTAGTACAAAAAGAGGAGGGGGCTTTCCTTAAATTCTAACATTACTTAAGGACATGATCAAATGGGCTGCTTAAGGCTGCTTAGCAATTTCATGGCAGAGCCAAGGACTGCCGACTTTCTGATTTGTAGCTTAGCCCCTTAGCCATTATCCCATGAATCTGACTAATCCTTCAAAATAAATAAGTAAATCTAAGCTGGTAGCTGTCAACATACCCTTTGGTTGTGAATTCAATAATTTAAATGAAGCATTATTATGCATTCATGAAAGTCAAACCCAAAAATTCTCCCGAGAATACATACTTTCCTGTCTCCAAATTGAAAACCGCTGCAAGTTAGAAAGTTAAAGCGCCCGTTCCCCTTTTTATCCAATGCATGTGCTTTCCCCCCTCTATTTATCTCCCATCATGTTCAACCAAGTCTCTCACAACTACAGCTGTTTGTCTGAAGCATCTGTTTGAGGGTCCAACCGTTAAATTGTTGGTCTTGAGGGACCTCCTCTTCCGCCCCTCCATATTGCTTCACCTGTATCGCTCCTGCGGCATGATGTGTATATACTTTGAATCTTTCACTCAAACCGTTACAGGCTGATTTTGTTCAAAAATAAACGGCTCCTTTGTAATGCCAGAAGAACAAAAACAGCTATGTATTCCATTTCAAGGCAGCGTGCAATTTTTACTACATGTTTTATATGGAGTTTGGTAAGGTTTTTCTTTTTAAATGTTTACACCAGGGATTAGGTTTATTTTTTTAAAAAAACAACTTCTAGTTCCTTCCCAGAAAGCTTGTAATATAAAGAAGATAATTAGTTCTGTGAGACAGCTAGATGTTAGCCGGGAGAATCTGCAATATGAAAAATGTTTTCCTTTCCTTGTTGCCTTAAACCTCAAGTAGCCTGAGAGGGTTTTATTTTTTTTAATTTTTTTTGCTTCAACTTAACTGTGCAAAGAATAACATTTGCAGAGAGGCATGCCTGAAGAATTTCCTTCATCACTCTGTTTGCTAAAATTATTCCCCTGTAATCTTCTGAAAGAGTTCCGCTGCTGGGTTGGGTAACCGAGTATTGATTATCCACATGTTCCAAATTTCAGTGTTGTGTGTACAAGATAATGTCATTATCTGCCTTTGCTTAAATGATAATTTTATTTACCTAGTACATTACTGCATTTCATTTTGTGAACGGGATCCTGCAGGATTCTGGGTGGCGCTTGAGCATTTGGGCTAATTCTCAGTGGTTTATCGTGGCGAAATGGTAATGGCTTCCTTTTACGTATTATGCACTACAGCACCGTATGAACTCAGGGCTTATGCATACGTAAGAAATAAGGAGAAATGTTCCTGACAGTGAGAACAATCAATCAGTGGAACGGCTGATTGTGGGTGCTCCATCACTGGAGGTTTTATTGGACAACCATTTGTCTGAAACGGTATAAGGTCTGCAGCTTTGAACAGAGGGTTGGAGAAGAAGGTCTCTTCCCACTCTCCTATTCCATATTGTATGGGTTGATGATGGCCATATAAAAATGCAAAGAAATGAGGAAGGAGAAAAATGGGAGCAAAAGGCATTTTCGCTGTCATTTCTCAATTCAAAACATCGACCTAAGCAGTACCTTTCCATGTGCATCTCCGATTTTTTTTAAAAAAAAATAGCATTATGTTTTGACCAGCAGGCTTCCTGTTGGCTCTAAATCATTTCTGCAAGATTAACTGAACCTTAACCTACCCTTCAGGCCTGTTGCAAGATAGCTCCCTGCAAGGAGAAGCAGGCAGCTGGGGTTTTTTTCCTTAAGACAATCCGTCACCACCATCATAACGCTGCTGTACCGCCCAGTTCAGTGACAGCTCCAGGCGAAACTGGGATGATCTTCGAAAAGCTAAATAGAGTTGAATTCAGCTATCATTTAGAAGATTAGAAGGAAATCCCAGAAGTCTAGGCTGGATTGGGAAGTTGAAAAAAATAAATGAAATGAAACAATATCCTGAAAAAAGGCAATCGCAAACTACTTCTGTATTGGTCGCAAGAAAGCTACATGGATGTGTCAAACAGGAGTCAAGCTTGACTGAAGTAGGTTGTTATACTAGATGGCAAAACTTTTACACACCGTATGCCCAGATGAGGCGTGACTAATGAGTCGCGGCCAGTGATGTTATCGCCTGGGTACTCTCTTTCTGAGCATGCGCATGGCCCCGTGACATCATTGCCTGGTGCCGCTGCTCCTTTCTGAGCGTGCTCAGCTCTGGGGCGATGCTGGGGCGACTTGGCTTGTGTGTCAGCAGAGAGAACTCTGTGTATCCGTTGCGGCACGTGTGCCATAGATTTGCCACCACTGTACTAGAATATAATCTCCAGTAAAGGACAAACTACAGGAGGCTTTGCACCCTTAATTATACAAAAGAGCAGCCCTCGTTTTGAAGATATGTAGTCTAAATATGATTTTAGATACAAGTAGACTATTTTAAAAAAGAGAACAAGAACTATATTTCCCCCATCTGATGAAATGCTTTGTGACATGAAGATTGTACTTCATAACATGATAAATATACTTTATGATTATGAATGCACCTAATACGTAGACTGCATGATGAATGTACTTTATGATGATGAATGTATTTTAGGATTGCAATAATTGTTTGTCAATTATAGCCTTATGATTGTAACCACAGTTTGCCAGTTGTAGCCGGTATGTAAGTATTGAGGATATACACTAGAGACAAATTCCTTGTGTGTCCAGACACACTTGGCCAATAAATTCTATTCTGTTCTATTCTGTTCTGTTCTGTTCTGTTCTGTTCTGTTCCATCAATGATGATGGTGGTGGTGGATGCGATGTTTCTTACAGTATATTTATTAAACTGTACCAGGAATAAAAGAAACACTCTATAAGTATGGCACCAATATGAGAACACTTTGTCCCTGTTCGACATCTGCCGTGATAATTCCCTTTAACTTGGAAGAAACCACAATCCACTCACAAAATGAAGGGCCTGCTCCATTTTGTCCTGTCTCCTAAGCCAGGGGTCCCTAATCCCCAGTCTGTGGACCAGCACCAGGCCACAGCATGCCTGCAACTGGGCCGCACAAACAAGTCAAGTCCCATTCGTGGGATGCAGGCAGTGTTCAAAACCCTCCGGTTTGCGGAAAAAGCTTTCTCTGTGGAACCGGTCCCCGGTTCCCAAAAAGGTTGGAGACCCCTGACCTAAGCTCATCTGTTTCAAGTCTTCCTATTCTCCTGCCCTTTTCAGTCCACCAAAGTCAGAATGTTGTGCTCTTCTTGCCATCCCTTCTCTCTTGGTGTTCGTTAGTGTTACGTTTTTGATCCTTAGGCATGGAAGACACCGATTGTAGAACAGAACACAGGTTTATTGTAGCAAAGCACAGGCCTATCTTACAGTAAGCAGGAACATGTGCGAAAGCCCAGCAATTCTGTTGCGCGATGAGCTTATATACAGTTTGATCTTTAGGAGGCAGCCAATAGGCAATTGAGGATTTTTTTCGTGCAGTGACCCCTGGAGACAGCAAGTCTGGGCCTACAGACTTCGACTACTTTAGGGCAATGACTAAGCAGCTTACATAGAGCTCAATACATTACAATTGATCACTTGACACAGTATAGTTTAGAGACCTTGAACCTTCAGATAATCAGTCTCAAGAGAATATGGTTTTTATTCATTAAACACATGCTTAAACTACAGGCATCCTTTGGGATTGTGTTCAGATTATGGGTCTGAGTTTCTCCAGTTGTAAGTATGCCAGAACTGGCGGGGAAGTGTTAAAACTGGATTTCCAAACATTATACACCTCGGGCTCTCTCACAAGGCAATCCTCCATAGATATTCCCAGAAGTAATCAACATTAAGCCCAAAGAGATATTCCTAGGTATGTGCACATAGAATTTATTCTAATTTATGCACTTAGAATTAGAATTAGAATAAGAATTAATTAAAATTAGGTTTAGAATTAGGCTTAGAATTAGAATTAATTGGCCAAGTATATCTGGACACATAAGGAATTTGTCTCCAGTGTACATGCTCCATACTTACATACAGGCTACAATTGACAAACTGTGATTAGAATCATAAGATACATTCATAATCATAAAGTACATTCACCATGTTATGTATGTAAACAAACCACAATCCTAATCCTTAACCAGACACTTTGATATATCTTTATTCAACTCCCTTTAGTAAGCAATTGCAGTCCTGTAGACCAGGCGGTATCCTTGATTTAGCTGCTCATTTCTCCCAACATCATTTACATGTGATCATGCTACTTGTAACCAGAGGCTGCATTTATCATATGAAAGCCCAAACACAGTTCTTTGACAAGTTACATTACTTTAGGAGCACTTCAAAAGAAGCATCAGTAGTTCATGCCTAATTATTACTGCATTAGTTAGGTGATTCATCAGATCTGATTACGTTTGCATAATGAATTTACCAAATCCATATAAATTAGCAAGATTCATTCTATATAGGTCCTTCCAATTCAGCCATGTGTTATTTGTTTTCATCTCACCTTCCCCCATTCTTTTTTTTAAAAAAATATAAGCTAATTAGCCCAAATCATTTGTATTTGCAAAAGGGCTCGCAACACACATAAGGAATGATGAGCTTCTAAGTAAGTAAATGAAAATGCATGCAGCCTACATTAATTGTGACAGAGGCTTCATAAAGCATTAATATCTTTCAGCTATCTCTGTTTTCCGTCATAATAATAGGCCTAATTGAGATGAGTGGATAAAACAATGCTGAGCCCATTACTAATGATGCCGCACATGGATTTATAAATGAACATATTTAGGCAGCGTTTCAGTTTCCGAGCCAATGCCTGCGAAAAATAATAATAATGTTTTTCGTTCTAGCTGCAAAAAAGTGGCCCCTTTTCCTAGGAATTCTACGCAACCGCTTTCCCTTTTTCCAGGAGCAAATTCCGTTTGATCCTCAAACCCCGACTGTGTTTCCTGGCTCCGGTGGCTTTCAAGTGTTCTTCAGGGTGAACATTGACAATCTCAAAGAAAAGATAAATAATGATGAGGCAAGTTGCTCTGAAATTCAACCACTGCTCTATCCAAACTTTTCAAGATTCATTATGGGCCCCTCCAAGGCCACCTTCAGCGGGGTAGGATTGCCAGCCGTGGCTTCCAGCTGTTGCAGCTGTTCCTTTCCCTTATTGATCTGCAAAGAACAATGGGGGTTAAAAAAAATAAATAAATAGGAGCCATAACTGTCAATTGCTCTCTGCCTGGCAACTGTATGGATTAGGCCCTGAAGGAGAAGGCAAGCCGAAAGTGACAACTGTAGGAAATTACAGCGGCACACCAACTCACGTATATAAGAGGAAGCAGGAAGCTTCCGAAGCTTAAATTTATTCTCAGTTGTATCTGCCACATCCTCTTTTCAGACTGCACCCAGGTGGGTACTAGGGTATCTGGAATAAAATTATCAGGCCAACATGTATGTGTCTCCAGGCATGTTGCGGTAGGTGATGTCCTCGCTTTACAAATGCCAAGAACCCCAGCTGTTTAGAGCTGTCGGCGGAAATGCTTTCATTTCCTTAGGTCATTATTTGGAATTTGCTTTTTTCCCATATCCTTCATCTATATAAATGCATTTTACTCAGGACAGCTGACGGATTTGCATATACTATGAAAGCATCCCATGAGCTCCCACTGTGTAGCTCTTATCGATGTTTACTTCCATATAAAAGAAATCAAGAGTCAGTTTGGTTTAGTGGTTAAGGCATCAGGCCAGAAACCAAGAGATGGCGAGTTCTAGTCCTGCCTTGGGCACAAACCAGGAGATGGTGAGTTCTAGTCCTGATAGGCACAAACCAGGAGATGGTGAGTTCTAGTCCTGCTTTAGGCACAAACCAGGAGATGGCGAGTTCTAGTCCTGCTTTAGGCACAAACCAGGAGATGGTGAGTTCTAGTCCTGCCTTAGGCACAAACCAGGAGATGGTGAGTTCTAGTCCTGCCTTGGGCACAAACCAGGAGATGATGAGTTCTAGTCCTGCCTTGGGCGCAAACCAGCTGGGTGACCTTGGACCAATCCTTAGGAAGGAGTTAATGGCAAACCACTTCTGAAAAACTTTTTCAAGAAAACTGCAGGGATTTGTCCAAGCAATCTTAGAATAAAAAAAAATGAATGGAAGAAAAAAATTTAATACAAACCATCTGCAGGAAAAGTAAATTCAGACGGGATGGGATAACTGCAAGGGTAATGGTTTATGCATAGGATTTATAAAATAGGTAGGGGGAGAGTCATGGTATTAAAAGAGCCATAGATAGAACTATATCTTGTCAATCTATAAAAATGGAAACCAAATTTTTCTCGGTTTCTCCTACGGACACATTGGCCTCGTACGCACTTTTAGCTAGAAGACCAAGATTATTTGAAACTCATTAAAATGGGTCAGAGACATAGACAGTCCAGGTGCTAAGCGCTTCTCTTTACACAGACACTGAAATGTCACTTTGTTTTCTTGAAATTGTTTTAACAGAAATGCTTTCAACTCGCCCCAATCGGAATAATTCAATTTAGCAATGGTTAATCTAGAGAGCCTGTCCTTTTCCTAGGGTTTACAGCAAGGTAAACAATACATGGAAGCTGATTGAGAGATTAAAAACGTCAAACACTGAAGCTGGCTCACAAATAGAAAACGTGCGTGGAACTTAATTGAACTGGTATTGATAGAGGTTTGCCAGAAATGATTGTTGAAAAGGAGAGATAATGTCACACAAACAAGGCTAGATTGTGAATTTTATCTGCAGCCCATTTCAGTTGCACCTAAACGCTATTTCCTTACAAAGCAGAATCTTCTGGGTATTTCCTTTGAAACATTTAGGGTTCTTTTCTCTATATTCCCCCCAAATCAATAGCAGTATTCCAAAAGTTGGACAAGTAAGCAATTTGAATAATTAATGGCATTCCAAGCTGTTTATTAGTGCAGAAGAATGAATTAGGTTACTCTCCTTAAAAAATGCAAGGTAAATGAAATAATGGAGCATCCTTACACATGAGATTTGCAGATAGAGTTTAGAGGCAGATTCAGCAAGCGGGTTGAAAGCTACACAGGAAGTGATTGCATGTTGGTGAAAGGAAGCAAAGAATCTCTACTTATTTATTTATTATTTAGACTTATGTACGCTATTTGGATATGCAGCTTCGCTTCCAAATACCAAATCTTCTATAGAGCACCTGATTGAGAAACATCAATCTCTTAACCTACCGATTTAGCTTTTTCACCTTTAGATGAACCTTAATTGCTTAGCATTTACATCTTGTTAGATTTACAGATGGTTAGAGGCATTTGCAAGAAAACATCAGGGGACACAAACACGTTCCTTCTCCCCCCCTCCTTTTCTCCATCTATTTAACAGAACTCTCTCCAGCTTTGAACCTACAGAGACTAAACTAGATGATTGTAGGAACAATCTTTAGTTATTTTTGAAAGCAGGCTGAGTATTTGGAAAAGGATGGCAAATTTGCATAGTCGGGAACAAACCGAGCACGGCACATAGACGTTTAATTTATGCATCTAATATTTCCCAATCAACGTGGAGCAGTAGGTGTCTTGGGTGCCATCCCAAAACAACCGGAGCACCACTTGAACACGGTTGGCATTGGTAAAAATAATCACCATCTGTCAATTGCAAAAGGGAGGGTTACTTGGGAAAGTTTACATCCTGCAGTGACACATCTAACACCATCAAACAACAATATCTGCCTATCCTAAGTCCTTGCAAAGTGATGGGTTGATAAAAATCAAAACAATGGCTTGACAAAACTGCCAAATCCAGACTAAACATCTGACTTACTGTGAGAGCAGCCATAATAATACATGGGGACGCTTTTGAAGAGCACCCAGAAGCTTCAACTGGTCCAAAATGCACCAGAGTGGGTAGTTATGGGTACTTTTCATTTGATGTGTGTGACAGCTCTGCTCTTCAAGTTGCATTGGTTGTCAATAGTGTAGAACAGGCCGAAAAACGAGAGGACCCTTTAAATTCCAACAGAACAATCTTTATTGAGTAACAGCAACAACTGACTTCCAGCAGCGGCTAAAAGCCGGCTGCCTGCTTTTTAACTTGGCGCGGCTACGCGCTTTAGCCAATCACAGAAAAGCTTCTTTTTTTCTTCCAGACTAGCCCACACAAACTGGAGGGACTGCTGGCTGCCGGCTCCAGGAAGTCTGGTGAGTATTAAATTACAACAAATATACTTCTAGGTTCAATTCAAGATGGTGGTAGTGACCTATAAGGCGTCTAATGTCATGGACCAAGTTACTTGCTAGACTGGCTCTCCTCAATGGCATCTGTTAGATATAACAGGAGAAGTATGCTCCAGGTCCAATCGATTGGGCAGTGTCAACCCAGAACATTATTCCCACAGAGATTAGATTGACCTTGACTCTAGTGGCACTCCAAAAAATTCTTCACAATCTGGTTTTGGTACTGGTCCTGAGACTCAGTGTGTGGTTGTGTCCATATGTTTAGATAAGTGGGTATCCTTCCGAGGTCAGTAAAATGAGAAACCAGATTGTTGGGGGCAATATGCTGACTGTGTAAACTGCCTAGAGAGTGCTGTAGAGCACTATCAAGCGGTTTATAAGTCTAAATAATAATAATAAATAAATATTGTAAAGTCTTTCCATCTCTGTGTGCATAATAATCTCTATCTGGCTATGGTTCTATTAGCAGGTGATATTATTTTGTGAATCCCCCAAATGCATGCAGCATACAGTAGAGGGGAAAAGGTTGCAGAAAGATAAAAATCAAATTAGAGCTAAACATGCTTGTGAATATTTGGATAAAGCTAGTACAAACTGGCGTCTTGTCATATTTTTCATTTCATGATGTATAAACTATGAACAAGCTCCTTGCTCAGATGAAGTTACCCTTTTGCAAGCAAGCCTCAAAAAGGAAGATACATCTTTTTACCACTTCGGTATATTTATTTCTGACATGCCATGTCTGCGGTTTGTATATAATTTGTAATGTGTTTTCTATTCCCCCCCCCTCAAAGTATCAGCAACAGGGAATGGAGCGGAGATCATGGATTCAATTGCTTTTCAAACATTTGTAAAATAAGTGAAAACGTGCATTTTATTCTAAAGGAAGGAAGGAAGGAAGGAAGGAAGGAAGGAAGGAAGGAAGGAAGGAAGGAAGGAAGGAAGGAAGGAAGGAAGGAAGGGCCTGACTTCTAAGACTGTTTTGCTCTATTGCCTATTCTAAGATCCTGAGACTTGAAACCATCAATCGTTTCCTCATACTCTTTATTTACATGCAGAATAAAGGCAAGCAATCCATAGTGTGATAAAAAAATGCCACTCAGTTATGTGTTTAAAAGGAGCATATTTTTTTTCCTGCTGCTGGAGAAGACATTCATGGGAAGTGATGCTGTTTCCATGAGGGGATCTCAACAGAAAATTGTCTGTTTTGATGGGATGAAAAACCATCAGCCATTTCCAGAAGATCGTAAACTCTGGAAAAGTTGACAAAATGATCTTTCCTTGCAGTTTTTTTCTGCTATTGTTCTAGGCCAGACTTAGGCACACTTGTATTGATGGAAGGCTATGCTTCATGGGTGTGTAGGAGGAGAGCAAAAAATTTAATGGACTGATCAATTATGCAAAAATGAATGGAATATAACATACATATGAGAAAGGCTTGAGGATTTTTTTTATTCCTTCCCTCCCCCACTTTCCAGGGGATATTGCAGAGGAATTTATTCTTGCTTTTGCTTTTGAACTATAATCAGTTTATAATAAATTTTTGTTCAATGGGTTCCTATCTCAAAAGTAACATTAAGCAATGTAGTCAGAGGTCACCAAAAATGACTTGGTGGGTGTCAAAGAGCCTTGGGACACCGAGTTTTCAGCAGCAGAAACCAAAACAATGCTGCACTGCAAGTTCCTGCTCAGGATCAACTCAACCCACACCCTCCAAGCTGCCAGTTTATTTGTAGAGGATGCCATTTGTCTATAGGACTTGTACCCCAAGACGTTATATGAAAACAAGAGCCCACCTGTTGTTGAAAAACAACAACAGAGAAGCTACCTTATGTCAGGTCTGATTGCTATGGTCTAGGCCGATGATGGCAAAACCTATGGCAGGCATGCCAGAGGTGGCACTCAGAGCCCTCTCTGCTGGCACATATGCCATAGCCCCAGCAAAGTAAAAACAACAACAACATTCTTTAGAGGGATGCAGGGTTCCCTTCCCGCTTTCTTCACTTTATCTGCCCCTCTACCCAGCAGTCCAATTGGAGTGCTTCCTCCTTCCTCTGGAGTAAGGCAGGTGGCTCAAATATGGCCTGGAGTCTGTGCCATAGGTTAGAGAGATGACCGGGAGGTGAGCATAGTTCGCAGCAGGCCACAGAAGCTAAAGTAAGCTGCCAGGCGGCCCACGAGAAATGGCGGCAGTGGGCAGTCCACCAGTAATGGCAGATGCGGCCAACCCATGAGTAATGATGGTGTGGATGGCTGGCCCATGAGGGTGTGGGGGGCATCAACAGCAATGGGGTGAGTGGACAGCCACGAAGTGGTATGTGAGGATTGTCATGGGGTGCAGGGGCATTGCCGGAGGAGTCCGTGTGTGTTTGTGTTGCCGTGTTGGCACTTTGTGATACATAAGTGGCTTTTTGGTTGCAGTTTGGGCACTTGGTCTCTAAAAGGTTCTAAGGTCATGACTCAGACTCTGAATCTGATTCTGAAGATGCTGCTCCAGCTAAACCTGTGGAATGCCAGCCTCAGCAGAGACAAAGGCAAGAATCACATGAGGCCGATCAAAAACAGATACCATGTGAATACCTGAATCAGCCAGATGAGGATGACATAAGGCTGCCTAGACCGTCCACTCAGTAAGAATGGAGAGCAGAGCAGTGACATTCTATGAGGATCCTTGCCAAACAAGGGAGGAAATATCTTGATTAATGACAGCTGATTGTAGTTTGATTTAAGAAGCAACTCTGATCTGTACTGCTTTGCTGAAAACAAGTGTGTCATCTCTGGCTATTTTGTGACATTTGTGTGGATACTGCTTGTGAAATTCTGACCTTTAGACAGATTGACAACTTTGACTTGGCGCTTGGAACTTTGGACTGATTTTGGACTACTCTTCTGCATGCTCTTATTAAAAGCAAACAATTCAGGCAAGTATCCATCAGAGACTCTATTTCGGTTTGTATGCTTTGACTGTGGTTAACTGTTTGACCTTGAGTAAATGGTGAATTACGATGGCAACTGTGGGTGAATCGGTATTTGAAACCAGAAGCAGAACCCAGACTGTTTATCTGTCCATTCCAGTAATTATCATAGAGATTTCCAGGTTTTTACTTGTTGGCTAAGGGAAACTGCCAGAGACTGATTCTCTAACAGTATGACTCCGATTTGGCAAGCAATATTCAATAATTTTCAAGTCAGGGTCCCTCTTCTGTTGGTTAATTAGCCATTTCTTTAAAATGCAACACATGCCATGTACCACCGAGCTGTAGTTCCTCTTTTGGAATTTGTCTGTTCTGACATTTGCTCATTTATCTCATCACTTGTAATCTAATCTTTCGGAAATGCCAAGGACTGAACTGGGGCATTCAAAATTGTTATGGTCCCATCCTTTTTATATCAGAACATAGGACTTTGTTTACACTGAGCCAATTCATCTAGGTTAGTATTGTCTACAGTGATGGATAGTGACTCTCTAGGGTCTCGAAGCTCTTTCCGAGCCTAATTGGAGGGGCACGGAACTGAAAATAGAATTTTATGAGCTTTCTAAAAACAGGCTGACAAAAATTCACAACTGCACAACTTTGTAGGTGAGTCTTTGGCAAATCCTGCCTAGAAATACCATCTGCCACTGATGAGTAACTAGGATTATAATCTTGTTCCTATAATCCTCACATTTATAAAGGTCCCCATGACATCCCAACAGAAATGGCAAATAACACTGAGTAATTTTTACCATTAAGTGAAACACACACAAACATGCAGACATTCAAATACAACTCCAACATGTTGTCTTGTTAAGAAAGATGTCTGACCTACTCACAATTAATTGAACAATTATCAGCAAAATATTGTAACATATGGAGATTTTTGGCAAGGAAAAAAATAAAATACGGAGGCTCTAAGAACCCTTACAGATAAGGGCACTTCTAGAAAGCAGGTGCAATGTGTTGCTATGTCACACCAAGCCGTGATATTGTTTTGCACATCATTTCGTGCAAGACAAGGTGACTGGGGAAATTAATAAGTTTGTGGATGCTGAGGGAATTCCAAGGGCAGCAAGGGGAGAGAGAGAAAAAAAATCAAATCACAGCTTAGTTTTTCATTACATTTTCCATTAATATCCAAGTTGTTTGCGGGGGGGGGTGAATCATATCAGCGCATCGCTAGAGATCCTTTTGCAAGGAGTGCTGTCGCTTCCCAGCTCCAGTCATTCAGAACAGTCTGTAATTGCAATGTTGATTTGCAATGCAACCAGTGCGCCTACACTATGCGAACAGGAAACAGATGCTTTGGATAATTAATCCGTTCCAGAGGAGGAGGCATATGCAGTTTTTCTATTATTTCATAGGTGGTGGGATTGTACTGGTAGCCCTCGACTTACAGTCATAAACTGTGCTGGTCATTAGCAATAGCACGTAGACTTACTGTATATATCACCTCATGGTGCTTTACTGTCCTCTCTAAGCAGTTTACAGTCTCAGCATCTTGCCCCCAACAATCTGGGTCCTCATTTTACCGACCTCAGAAGGATGGAAGGCTGAGTCAACCGCGATAGTAATAGCACTTAGACTTATAAACCGCTTCACAGTGTTTGTACAGCCCTCTCTAAGCAGTTTACAGGGTCAGCATATTGTCCCCAACAATTTGAGTCCTCATTTTACCGACCTCGGAAGGCTAGAAGGCTGAGTCAACCTTGAGCCAGTGAGAATCGAACTGCTGGCAGCCAGCAGAATTAACCTGCAATACTGCATTCTAACCACTGCACCATCATGGCTCTTAATCAAATTAAGTGGGTCACCATGGGACTGTGTCTGATTTCACAACCATTTTTTTATGGAGGTCATTAAGCAAACACCATAGTTGCTAAATAAATGCTGTGGTTGTTAGCCAAATAATGCAAAGTTCTTGATTTTAGGTTCAGCAAGAATCCAAAACTGACATTAATAATTCTGAAATGTGCATCTCAAAAGCCTTGACGCTTTCAGAAATAATAGTCAGATTTAAAAGTCTAGAGATGATCAATAGCCATTCTTTTCTGTTTCCCCCCAAGTAAATGGTCCTATGTAATTTTAATTATGTCGTACTAAACTATTTAATCACAAATTCCATTCAGAAAAGATTCAAAACCTATGTTTTGAATTGTACGGGATTAAGAGCATCAATATTTTATGTTACTTTTATGGATTTTAAATCAATTTCATTATAACTGCCATCATCCCCAGAACAACTAATGGCCGATGGTAATTGGAGTCTTGGTATAAACATTTAGAGATTATCAAGTAATTTAAATCTATGTAAAATTAACCACTGTGAGCAAAATATAGACAACAAGAATGTGAAGCAAAATGCAGAGCATAGAGAATTCGGTAGCTGCCCCACAAAGAGAAAAATAGCAGCGTATGCCATATTAATGAAACAGATAAATGGGTGCATGACTTATGCATGACTTATGC
>JANHFO010001827.1:148113-164071 GCA_032468095.1 Pareas carinatus | reverse complement strand
ACTCGAACTGCTGAACTTACTGGCAGCCGACTGTTAACTGAAGTAGAATGCAGTACTGCACTCTAACCACTGCGCCAATACAGCTCTATAGATATGCCTGTGCTTTGTCTCCAATAAACTTGTGTTCTATTCTACAACCAGTGTGGTGTCTTCCATGCCTAAAGAACTGACTATGCAACAATTCCCAAAAGTTGCAATTCAATTTGCAGATCATATGGTGAAAAGAAAATATTTATATAGAGAGAGAGAGCTTAAGAGTGAACTCGCAAGTTGGTGAAGTTGTTGACTAGTCATTTTTTTTTCATCCCCAAATGCTGTTTTCACAAAGTTTTGGGGGGAAAGAAGAGAAAGAAATTGGTTATTAAATCAATGTAGCTCTAAGATTGTGGTGGAAAGCTGAAGCGACTTTTGACTCTGTGTCTCAGAAATGTGGGAAAACATCACTTTCACTTCTCCTGCCAGAACTCACCTTCAATGTTACATGTGCCAATGAACATATGATGAATTAAGCAAGTGTATGTACGTGTGCATACTTTATATAGCACAGAGTTTAATTTTTTTCCCTATTTGTAACTAAAATGTAAAGGTTTTATTTTCTTTCTGCTTCAGTAAGCTACAGTACCCCCTTTTCATTTTCCAAAATCCTCTTTTTCATTATATACTTTCTACCTTTTCATTATGTAAAAAAGATAGCTCCATCCCCAGATATATTTCTAATTATAATTTAATAAAGTGGGTTTACAGTTGAAATGCTATACTTATAGCAATCAAAGTTATCCTGCTGTATTACAGTTCTACGGAGTATGTTCCTCAAGTAATGTTATTAAACTTTGCCTTTGATCATGTACGTTTTGAATGCGGACAGATCCAGAATATTATTTATAATTCTTAGTATTCATTATTTCAAATCAAAACATCAAATTTAAATGAATGAGCCTGGAAAATAATTAATTCTTAATTTCTCAAAAGACAGGAAGCAAGGCTCGGAAATTACCAATTTGGGAATCATGATGGCACAATGGGGAGGAAATGGTTTCAGGACACATGCTTCCACATTTTTTTGTACCTCATGCAATGATTATGGTAGTAACCCAATTTTTCTGAGGTAGAAGTCTGGAGAATTAAGCCACACTATTATTCGGCTCTAAGCTTGACAACCATTCACAGTGTATTATTTCATTTTGTCAGGTGATTCAGAATACCCCTGGATTCATGATTCATGATGAATTTACAGAGGGAGGCCATGGACCAGGTGCCTTCACCCCAGATCCAGTCCAGCTGGAGAGGGGAGGCATGGAGATGTCACTACTAGACTATTGCAACATAGTTTACATGGACTGCTTTTGAAGACTTTTTAGAAAGTTGGTGCAAAGTAGACCAGCTTGCATTCTGACAGAACAGGGGACCTACAGCCACAAAACAAAGCATTGCAGGTGCTTGTTGCATGTGGCTTTTTAGATGTTGATTTGGGTGTGTGAATGGCTGACTTTTAAGTTGTTAGCTGTCATTTGCTTGTGTTGCCCAGCCCTCATCTTCTAAGTACTTGATAGGGTGGTGGTAAATCAGCAATCCTGTTGATTGATGAGGGGTTTATTACCCAGGCTTCAATCATTTCCCTGGCTGTTTTTGTGCCTGCTCATCCAACAATCATAGTAGCTGTAAAATTGAATGTGTGTCCTTGTTCATTGTAGTTTGAGGCTACCAATGAGTTTGAGTCTCCTCATTGGACCACTCGCATCTGTTCTTGCAATCTGGTAGTGAGCTTCCTATCCATCTCTCCTACATAGAAAAAGGGACAACTCATGCAGTGCATACATTTCTTCCATATGGAACAGGTTAATCTTATACACCCATCCCAAGTGAGATGATAAGAGTTTTCCATGTACAAAGTGAGAAGGCCTAAGAATTTGGGATAGTTTCTTCTGTGGCAGCCTCCACCTTGTGAAGCAATCCTCCTCAGAGGCCTACCCACCTTGGCATCATTCTGAAAGCCCGTCAAAACCTAACCTTTTTTTGAGTAAGACCTTCAAGCTTTAATTATTGTTGCCATACAGACTGAAGTGGGCACCCATGGTTAGAGAGTAAGTGGTGTTTCACTTGAGTGCCATACCTTATAATTTCATTGTATTTTGATTTAATCTACTTATAAACTGCTGTGAGTTGGTCTGGTTTAGTAGCGTTCAAATAAAATAAATCAATGGTGCCAAATTGCAGCAGCAGTCTGGGAAGGAAAGGGCGCCAAATGGTATTGAGAAATTCCTGATGATCAGCTTGCTTTTACAAATTTACAAATGCAGTATTGCAGAAGCAGATTTCAATATTCAATATTAATTATGGCTAACTCATCCATAATTCTTCATAGGTTTGTTGCTAGTTTGCATCCTGTTGCTCTTCAAGCAGATCAGCAACCATTGGAGCCATTTAAGAATCAGAGACTGCCTTGAACCAGACACTCCTCTGGTCAGCTGTGTTTGCTCTTGACAAATAATCTCCCATAGTAAGCTGTGTGCAGCTGCTGAGAGATTTATTTTGTTCACTTTGGAAGTATCGGTGGAGCATTTAATTACAAGATAGTTGCCATATGTTGCCAGGTAATTCCAACGTAAGCATCATTTCCATAGATAGCAAACACAGTACGTGGTTCTCTCTGCATTCTGAACCACATTGGATGTTCTGTGGCATTTACTAAGTGATATACCAATATTTGCCAAATAGCAAAGCGAAATACTTTGCAGATCAGAGGAGGGATCAGATTTTACTGCCAAAACAAGAGCTTAGATTCCAGTTGCTCCATTGCAACAGGTCCTGTTTGTTTGTTACCTCATCTGGTCTACCAGGGAAAGAAATGCTTCCGGTGTGGTATCTATTATCATTCTGGCTACTTAAGAATATCTGATTTTCAGAGGCTGCTTTGTAGACTACATGGCCTTGCTTGCATAATAAGCTTGCTTGCTTTTTGCTAATTCCAAGATTGCATTGGTATATGCCAGTAATGGCTAACCTTTTAGACACCAAGGGCCTGGATGAGTCACGGCTAATGAGCTGCGGCTTGTGATGTCATCGCCTGGTGCCACTGCTCTCTTTCTGAGGATGTGCATGGCCCCGTGATGTCATTGCCTGGTGCTGCTACACCTTTCTTAGTATGCTCAACTCTGGAGCGATGCTGGGGTGACTTGGCTCATGTGCCAGCTGAGAGGGTTCTCAGTGCCGTAGGTTCACCATCACTGGTATATACAGTATATATATATATATAAAACCTACTAGTAAACCTAGCAACAAATGCTATGAAAATATTTCAAGTCTTCCACAATGTAAATGTCAAATTCCTCATTCTCACTGTTATGATTAGAAATGGACCAGGCCTCTATTCATCAGGAATCTGCCCTGCTTGGAAGTTGGGTGGGGGGATTTGATCTCCTGGGGATCTAAAGGGAAAGTTGTCTGTTTAGGAATACTTATATAATGTAGCTGCCCAAGTGACACACAGAGGAGCCGACGAGATAGCCGCCACGGAGATGACTACCAAGAGGAGGATCCTAAATAGGCTATTGGCTGAACTGCGCATGAACTCCCAAGATGCTTCACTTTTGGCATTTCACATTCCACAGTGGTTTCTTGTTCTACTTGTAGCACCTTTAGAAATAATTAAAAGCAATGTATTCTCCATGTGGGCTCATTGTTTGATTCTAATAAAGGTGATTGCAGCAGGCTGGGGAAAGAGCCACAGCCAGGGTAGATAAGAGGCAGTTTATCCAGAGAAGGACTGTGGATGTGGCAAACATCTCAAAAGGGACCCTCCCAAAGTTTCTTGGGTTATAAAAGTAGGAGGGAGAAATGAACTTTTGGATTTGCAGGATTCTGTTAATGTAACCTTACAAGAAAGTGAAATTAGTCCATTGGATTGTGCTTCCTGTTTGTATTACCACACAAGGCTGATACACAACCAGACAATCCTCAAGGTAGATTAGGTCTAGGGTGCTGTTCCCAGAATTCTTAACCAGGACAAAGAGGGTTGAAGTAGCCTTGATTTTAGCATCTTACAATTAACTCTAAAATCTTAAGTCCTTCCCATGGATACCCTCGGAGGGGTAGAAGGAAGCAGGTTGCGTCTGAATATGCCTTCTTCTTTAATGTAGAATACTATTCAAATAACGAGATATTGATCATGATCTTTTCCAGATGTTCAAAAAACTATGAAATAATAATTTTTAGGACATCAGAAAACTAACATTCAAGAAACAAAGTGGCACACTTCAATTTTACAAGCAGTCAATGCTTCAACCCACCTAAACCTATCCCAGATTCAATTCAGATTTAGTGTCAATGTCCTTCCATTTGTACACATCTGGTAAGAGATGTTAGGTTCCCAGATTTGATATGGCTTTACTAGTTAAGCAAGTCAAAATGTGAAGATCTTCCAATTTTTTTAATCCACTTGTACTTCAGCCCTGCTTAACAAGTAATACACATTAGAACAATGCACATTTTTGAAGCAATAGCACTTAGAATTATATACCCCTTTTACAGTGTTTGACAGCACTCTTCAAGTGGTTTACAGAATCAACTTATTGCCCCCAATAATCTGACTCCTCATTTTAGCTGGTCAGGATCGAACTCCTGGCTGTTGGATGAGTTAGCCTTCAATGTTGCATTCTAACCACTTTACCACCAGAAGCTCACAAGGTTTTATTTAGAGAGTTTAATTCAAAAGTTTGAAGGTAATATGAGAGGTATACTTCCTTTCCTCATTACATTTACATGAACTCGTGGTAATTTGTTTAATTGATTATAATATAACCACTTTAGCCTTAGCAGGACTTTTGATCCTGAAGTATACAATTATCACCAAAGCATTAAAACTCCACCAGTAAAATCTGTTAGAGTCCTTCCTTTATTGCTATCTGAAAAATGAAAGGGAGATTGTCCCACACAGACAGAACAGGCAAGATATATAACAAGAAAGTGATATATATCAATTTCTACAGTAGACACATGAAAGTGATAGGACAGAGGTTTTCAAATGAATTCGAGCGGCAGACCCCAAAATATGCTATTGCTACATGACGGATCCCATTCCCACAAATTCAACTCATTGCTCATTGACAATTCATGTGTATTGCTTTTTCCAGATTGGTCTTGATCTGTCTGCAGACCCCCCTGGCAATCTGCCTTGGACTCCGAGGGGTCCATGGACCTCAGTTTAAAACTTTTGTGCTAGGAAACTCTAAAGGGCTATCTGTCTTTCATCTCCAAAATTTAGAAAGACTTATTGGGTTCAAGTCCTAGAGCTAAAAGCACTAGATTATTTGGTACTTTTGGTAACTGATAAGCTAAACTTTTTCCAACTTCCTACTCCTCCAGATAAGTCTGGACTACAGCTTTGAAGGCTCCAACGAATATCCATTTGCCATTTACAGTCAGTTTTTATTCTTCACAGGAAAAGTGCATCTGACTCTGTGCGATCTCAGCAGATATGCACCAGCTACTTCCTTGCCTATTACAGCCAATTACAGGAACTCTGGTAGAAGATTGTCTGTTCAATTTGTATTTGCATCTGCAGGATTTCTGTACGTGGGCTCTATTTTGATACCTTGTCCCAAAGAGGATGGAGCTGTGGATGGGAAAGTCAGGTATATGTTTCATTTTCTCAGGCTGGAATTAAAACATCCTCCATCTGTCACATAGTCTGCTTCTCATTTTTTTTATGAAGAACAATACAGAAAGATTTAAAGCAATCATTATACCAACATGTGAAGAGTATGAAAAGCTGATGTGGTTCTTTGTGAGTCTACTTTGAGTCACTCTAACCCATTTTCCTGTTTTTCCTACACTTTATTCCTTAGATAGAATATAACTCTTGTTCTGTTGAAACTTCTATTGTCCATGTCAAATGCCTACATTAAACATGTGAGAGATTGAACTTTTATAAAATCACGAGTAATCTATCAAGCTCTATTTTCCAAGGTCCTCCTTTCTTTAAAATAGTCAACCTCGTATGAAGGAAATATTAAACCAAGTTAACTAGAAAAATTAAATGGATTCCGCCTATTATTCCAAAAACCCTGACAACATTGTTAACATTTTCCTTCCTGTCATTATCTTTCTTCGGGCCCAGTGATAGAAAAGATGTGTGTTTCAAGAGATCTGGATAAGGTTGGTCAAAGGATAACTATTTTAATATGCTGTGGAATTTTGCTTCCTAACTTCAAAATAAAAACCCTCAAAAAAAATCCAATGACTAAATCAAGAACCGCTTCCACACAAAAGGGTCAGATGTCTGTTGTGGAAGGATTGAAAAACCGAGACTATTAAAATATCTATCTCTGTTCTCTTTATTTAAGAAATCCAAATCTTCTAGAGAAAAGAGAATTTTGTTCATTAATCCATAGTTGATCAGAAACTCTGGGGATAAAATAAGGTACACACCACACATCTCCTGAAAGTTATCCTTTCTTTCTATCACTTGAACAATCCTTCCTTGGTAAATGGGGGAAAACATCCATCATGGTTTTAACAAATACAGCAAGGCTTGTAGCTTCTAATCATTGCTTAGTAGAGGTCAACATCTAGGATGCCAACAGTTTGGAGACTTTGATCAGGAAATAATTCCACCTAGATTTCTGTTTTGTCCAATGCACCCACACTTTTCTGCCACGCAACATGACCATGCACAGATACTGTAACTAGGTTTTGAGTTAGTTAGAAGGCTCCGTGTAGAAAACGTATGCGACAGGAAAGGGGTTGGGTGCAGAGGGTGTGTGTCATAATTATTATAAAGTTTGCAAAACCCTGATAGGTTGTACTACTCATTTTAGTAAGATTAATTTTTATATTAGCATTCATTATTTGTACATCACCTCTGCATTTTTCAAAACTGATCCTATTGGTATAATTATTTTCACATTTATTTAAAATCATCATGAACATTTACATGTGCTTTTGTATACATCTTCACGAACGTGAAAATCATGTGCATTTTCCTGCAAAATTTTCCTCGATGCATGCAGTTTTCAAAATTATTTCCTCCAAATATTTACTTTTTGTTTTGTTTTGTTTTGCTCTCAGTCCATTTATCTATATTAGAATTTTAGAATTAGAAATCTTTTTTGGCCAAGTGTGATTGGACACACAAGGAATTTGTCTCCAGTGCATATGCTCCCAATCTACAAATAAGCTACAAGGGATAAGTTACGATCATATCATTAAATACAATCATTGTGTCATCTTGTCATGAACACATTCATCTTGTCCTAAAAATACATTCGTCATGTCAGAAGATACATTTTTTGTGATAGCCATAGAGCAGTCACAGAATTTCAACTAAGCAATCTAAAAGTCATACTAACTAGGGTACTAAATAATATGACTATTATAAATTGTAGGATACAAGCAACAAGTTAATTGTCATATGCATAAAGAAAAGCAGAGGTTACAATATCTGTGGAAGTATTAAATAAAAAACCCAAGGACAATAGTGTTGCCTACCAGCTAAAGCATGTGAACAAGAGCCTAAGAGTAAAATGGAAACCCACAGAAAAATTGCTATTAACATCCCTCAATATATAGGTCTTAAAGGAACAGATGGTTTGCAATTACTATAGCATTAAAATTTGGAATTGCATTAACCGTAATTAAGTACTTCAGGCTATGTCAGCACTTACAGTTCCTGAAATTGCCAAATTTATAAGTATCTAATTTGGAATATAAATAGTCTACATGAGAGTTGGATAACCTACAGTCTTGGGGATACAGCTGAAGCCGGGCTCCCAGAGGTTGCAGTCAGAATGGCTAGCAGTGAGAGATGCCGTAAGCAGAATTCAGCACCAAAAGAACCCCCCAAGCTACTCATACCTGGCCTAGATCCTAATGCTTTGAATCATCATCTCCAATTCCCTCTGAAGCTCTTCTGTATCTCAGAAGGGAAATCAAGATTCTTTGCATGGGCAGAAAGTGGTTCCTAGGGATGAATCACAATGTTGTTAGCTTCCTTTTTTTTTATGGTGAACATTTGCTTATTTGCAAATGTCGAAATACAGATGACATTCAGCTTAAAAAAAAATAGGTGAAGAAATGAGTTCGGCGATCTCTAGAGATTTGTATAACTATTTTAAAGACACGATTGCAGCTCTAAGGGAGGAAATAGAACTGTGTGGGATTTTAAAGCTGAGCAATTCTCCTGAACCGTACGTAACCATGAAGCTTCTCACTATGGTACATCCATACTAATCCATCATTCGCAGTCAGAGTGATCAATGCTTCAGGGAGAGAGCAGACTTGTGAAGCCATCAGAAAATGTAGGATCTGATATGTCCATCTTGTCTATACAAGTGATGCATCTTCTTTGCGAGTGTGCTATTTATTCCACCAAAAATATCCTTTTGGCTACAGAGATTCTGGATGGGTTCCTCCAGCAGAAATTCAGAGAGTGCTGGGAGAAGTCACATGATAGATGTGGTTTTAGCATCAATTTTGCATTGATGCTAAAATAGGTTTCCTTGCTAGCATGTTTTTCAACCACGTTGCTCTTCTTGATAATACTTGTCATAGAAAGCTGTGTACAAGATGACCACAGCAAACTCCACATGTTTGCTATTCACAGCAGATTTGGGGCATGTTCCCAACCATTTCACATATACCATATTACATCGATTATAAGACGCATATTTTTTCCCCATATTTTGGGGTCTCTGTATTCATGGTACATCTTATATTTGATGGCACCAGCCTGGTGTGGCCAGCAAGGGGCGGCCTTCTCACCACCACCAAGTCTCTGATATGTCTTAGAATTGGTGACATCTTATAATTTTTTCCATGTTTTCTGTACACCGCCCTGAGTCCTTCGGGAGAAGGGCGGTATATAAATTTAAACAAACAAATAAATAAATAAATAAATTGATGTAATATGGTAATTGTAGACTGTTGTCTAGGCTGTGGCTTTTCCTCCTCTCTCCCAAGGTTATTCTCACTACCCGTTACATCAATACAGTTGACAATGAATAAAGTTATCCAATATTTAATTAATTCATCAGGAATTTCAACTCAGATCCTGGTGTTTCATTTCATCTGCCATCTTATGTACCAACACTATGCACAACTGTTGACTTTTCACAACTGTTGACTGGCACTGCAACCAAACAAGATAAACACAGATGTCAAAGAATATTTAGAACTGCAGAAAAAATAATTGCTACAAAACTCCCTTCCATTGATGACTTGTAGACCAAACGAGCCAAAAAGAGAGTGGTGAAAATAATTATGGACCCCTCATACCCTAGACATAATCTTTCCTCTGGTTGCCAATACAAGGCATTGCAAACCAAAACAACTAGACACAACAATAGTTTCTTCCCTCATGTCATCAACCTGCTAAATAACAAACTTACACAACACTGTTAATGAAGAATGTGTTTTGTGACATGATGAATGTACTTTATGATTGTGATTGTATTCATGATTGAGATCGCAGCTTATATGTATGTGACAAGATGAATGTACTTTATGATCATGAATGCATCTTATGATTGTAATCACAGTTCATTTATTGTATGTAGGTAGGTATAAAGAGCATGTACATCAGAGACAAATTCCATGTATGTCCAGACACACTTGGCAAAATGAATTCTGATTCTGATTCATTCTCAGCAGGCCTCTTTCTCTGCTGCTGAGGTGTTCTTGAGCACTGAAAATGTCTTATGTGCATCATCTATCATCTTGAGGTAGGTCAATATTATCCTTCACATCACTTTGCAAGTCTACTTAAAAATTAACCCAGGCGTCTTTATTTACTGCTGATTACTACTGCTGGTTATGATGGACAGCATGAAGCAAGATATAGGAATGGTCTGATTGTTTGGCTGTCTTCATAGAGGTTTATAATGATGTTGCTGCCTGATTGTTTAGTGGGAAAGCTAATGAGATGAAATAGCTAAGCTGAAAGAACCTGCCTTGGTTGCCTAAGAGTTACTAGGCTCAATTCATCCATGCTTGAACTGTCGAACCCCAATGCCGGGTTGCAGCATCGACGCAGACAAATTTCTGAATCTGGAATATGTCAATATGGTTGTCATTGGAAGAGAATTCAGAGGCAGCTCATGACTTCATATTCACCATGACAACCAGAGACTTGCTCAGATCATCATGAGCCAAAGCCATGTAAGAGGCCACATCGTATTTATTAATTTAATATGTCACTCATCTCACTCTCTAAACCAATTCTGAGCATTCAGATGAGTTCTGGGTCTTCCTTCCTTCCTTCCTTCCTTCCTTCCTTCCTTCCTTCCTTCCTTCCTTCCTTCCTTCCTTCCTTCCTTCCTTCCTCCCTCCTTCCCAAGAATGTTTAAACTCATATATATATTGCTTAAAGAATATTTTTATTATGCTGATTTAGTGCAAGATTAAGCTTTAGATAACTAAATATGGACAGAATCCTATTGACAGTCTTTTCCGATAAACAGAAATCTTAAAACGATAGAGGGAGGGGTGAAGCCTCTTCCTCTTGTCACTATTTATCACTCCTGGTTAACAATGGAAGATATACGATAGGAGCAGCACAATTTGGTGACAGAACATCATAAATGAAGTCTGTTTTCCCTGGAAACTGCATAACCATTTGAATTAATTTCATTTGATATTTCAAATTAAATTAAACTGTAGAATAATCCCCAAGGGGAAGCATATTTCATTTGCAGTGTTTCCTGATGGAGTGTGCTTTGCCAAAAGTTTTTTCCCCCTTTTGCTATGCATCTGGCTTTAAATCTAAATTTATTGCATTAGCTCTGGGAAGACTTTTAATAGAAAGCGAGATTAAAAGAGGGAAAGAGAGCCTCAAGTTTGGGTGAGGTATCAAATAGTATGCAATGGAACTTGGTCAACAATGGAGATGACTGATCAATTGTGCAGCACAGAATTGAAAAGTTATCTTCAGCATGTGTGTGGAGCCTGAACGTATTTGAGTCAGAAGGACCATGGGGCAAGATAATTCTACTATAAGCTATTGCTTTCAATTTTGCATCTGTTAACTAATTTACTGAGAACAGCACAATTCTCTCCAAACAAGCTAGTTATCCACAGAAACCATGCTAGCATGTGGAACCAACCTTTTTCATAAGAAGCCTTCATGCATCACCAAACCATGTTATTTTTCATCCTTCTAATGCCCTCTTTTAGCTGTTTCTTTACTTCTCAATCCCTGCTGGTGCTTTTCTTACATTTAGCTCCATCAAATTTCTTACATTTACCGCATATATATGTATACACACACACACACACACACACACACAGCTGTTCTTCATTCTTCTTTCTTCTATTCCATGAAGGCTTCCGTTCTCCAGAAGAAAAAGAGATTCTTTTTAAAAGACTACCTAACCTCATGTTACAACAAGGAGTCAGGGGCAAACTTTTAACACCTCCAATATGGATTGAGTGCTGCAGGTTCTATGAATGGATGTTTGATGCAAACATTGCTGAAATAAATTGTGCATGCTTGAATGGCAGTGCACCTGTTATGAAAATAAATTCTAAAAACCGGGAAACCGTGAGTTGCAGCCCTGCATGAAGCCAGGTAGCTGACTTTGGGCCAGTCAGTCTTTTCAACCCTAGAAAGAAGGAAATGGCAAACCGCTCCTGAATTCTTTCCAAGAAAAACTGCAGGGTCTAGGACAGTGATGGCGAACCTGTGGCACACGTGCCGCAGCGGGCACGCAGAGCCCTCTCTGTTGGCACGCGGGCCAAGTCACCCCACCATCGCCCCAGAGCTGAGCATGCTCAGAAAGAGAGTAGTGGCACCAGGCAATGACATCACAGGGGCCATGTGCATGCTGAAGAAGAGAGTAGCAGCGGCAGGCGATGACATCATGAGCCTCGACTCATTAGACACAACTCATCCGGGCACTCTGTGTCAAAAAGTTTTGCCATCACTGATCGAGGGAATTGCCAGGAGTCGACATTGAAATTCAAAGAGCCCCCACCCCGTCCCACCAAAGCTTCTGGACAGGTAGTCCTCAACTTATGACCACGATGGAGCCCAAAACTTCTGTTCCTAAGTGAGGCATTTCTTATGTGACTTTTACTTCACTTTATGACCTTTCATGCCACCGTTTTTAAGTTGTTAGCATGGTTGTTAAGTGAATCTGGCTTTCCCATTGACTTTGCTTGTCAGAAAGTCGCACAAAGGGCTCAACTGACATTGGGATATGGCAACCGTCATAAGTATGAGCCAGTGGCCAAGCGTCTGAATTTTGATCGCACGGCCATGGGGGGTCTGACGTAACAAAGTGTTGTAAGTTGTAGAAAACCTGTATAAATATCATGGGACAATCAATGTCCATGACAGATGAAACTGAAGTTTTAGGTTGGAATTTGTGCAGAATTTGAACCTTGTTTATGCAAATCTCACCCAAGGGCATCTCAGCAGTGTAGTTTTTTTTCAATAAAAAGAAAGATTTGAGAATTATTGCTCTCATTCGGGCACATCATCCTGCTTCATCCATGAAGGTTTCTGGGGACATGCTGAATTACAGCTCAGACCAACACCAAACTTTTCAAAGACTGTCTGGCCATACCGAAAATTCATTCCCGCAGCACTCTAACACGTGGGGAACATGATCCTGGCTCTGAAAGAATGCCTAAGAATGCAAGTGTTTCGATACAGCTGGAAGAAAGATTTAAATTCCTGAAGCTTTGCAATTCAAACTGAATAGATGAAGAGTAACTGTCACCTTGCACTTCCGAAGAGACCCTTTGCTTCTTAAATAATCACCCAAATAAAAGAACTCCTGTGTCGAATTTGAAGCTCCTATCATTCAACTTGTTGGAAGGAAGGAAGAAAAAAAAAACAAGTAGAAGTGGCAAGTCATCAGCTTTCAAAATAAAAGGTCAGATACAAAAAGCAGCACTTACAAAATGAATGGTATTGCTTTTCACGGCCAGAAATTGAAGAAAATTATTGCCTGCAGTAGTCTATAGGTTGCCGCTGCGGGAATTATCTCCTTCTTCCCTTCTGCTTATGAACAAATATACAAAAGCAGATAGCAGCCTCAGGAAGGAGGGTTTTCTGTAAGAGAAGTAAGCTGGCCTCTTTAAGAAAACATTTCTATTGAACAAAATGCCAGACCACGCTTCAAATTCATTAAGCGAGAAGAGTGAAAGAAAGATTCAAAAAAAAAACATCTGTCAGATAAGCGCCAAGTAGACAGCATGTTAATAAAATCAAATGGATCAGGTCTTCAATCTCCAGCACTTTAGCTCCCTTCCTGGTTTGTTTTAAATCTTGATTGGAAGAGTTAACCTGACAATGAAATTAGTCATAAGTCAATAACGCTCCAGCCCAGAGGTAAAGCTTCAAGGAGCTAGTAGGAGAATTCATTTAATTGTTCACACAGAACGTGGTCCCGATGATGAATTGACTTGGCTGGCAAAGTTCATTATGATTTTAACCATGGAACCATGAAGAGCAGGTAATCATATTTAAAGAGATAAGAAACACGACTTGTGAAGGGCCTTGGTTTTGTCAGAGAAATTTCTCATTTACGGCGGTCATGGGTGGAAAATCAATAGCCCGTTTTGCCATGCAAAAGGAGTTGTGAGCTTAACGGGCTTTCTTCTCAGTGTCATTAAGTCACCTGCTCACATCCAAGCCAGAATTTGCATGCTGGAAACATCTCAGGTTCTCTCTGACCTGATGCACAAAACCTCAAGATTTTCTTCAGGAAGGGCTTCATTCTATTCATCCTTGTCAAAGTACATCTGTCTCTGAATTCCAAACAAACAATTTCAATAGAACATTTGCAATTTTCTCTCGCACAAAGCACACACACAGCGCATCTGACAACAGAATCCCCAATGAGAGTTGTGCTTTGATACAAGAACTGGGACACCTGTTGACTAATGTTTTTTGGCAAAGGAAGCAGCTGGCAATTTTCAGCTGTCATAGAAACGTTTGGAAAGAGATCACCATGATTCCATTGTAATAAACTTTCTTCCACACTGCCATCTTGTAGTGATTGGGAATGTTAATTTCTGACTGTAAACAAACCATGATTCCTTATGAGATGAGGGGCAAAGCATCTGGGTCCTGTTTGAATTGTTACTAATGACAATTAGGATCAAGTAGCGGTTTCAGTTCCTGGTTTGTGCTGGGTAAGTAGTGATTGAACCAGCTCTAAGTCCACATGTTTGGATGAAGACTTTCCAAACTAGAAAATTCTAGTTTCATTCTTGCAGACATGGCAGAGTATTGAGAAGAGAGGAGGAATACAAAAATCCTGAGGTTTACGCACGTTACTCTGTCTAGTGAACCTCAATATGCAGCACCCAATTTACACCCTAAAGTATGCAACCCTTTTTAAGAACAAGGATAACACATAAACTCACTCTGTTTTTCCCCTTTGTTCAGCTATAGCACAAGACAACAGCCATAATACTATTTTATTTACTTGTTTATTTCTAGTCTTTATATTGCCATCTAAAACCACCAACAGACTCTAGGTGGTGTACAAAAACTCAACTATAAATGCATTCCCCCTCAAGCAAAGGTTACCCCATCTCTCCAGCAATGGACAACCCTCGAGTTATGGTGACCACAAAATGGAATTGGTTTAATTCTGCTTGGTGTTAAAAATAACCTCTTGGGGTGAGGGGAATGACTTGGTTCATTGATCCATTTGGAGGCTTTGCACAAGTCACTACTGTCCCTCTCCTTGGCCAATTATGCATATTGTAGGAACAGGGTCTTTGTTCTGCTACATCAATGCTATGAGCCCATCAATCTCAGGAGTCAGCTGATGGGGCAAAGTTGAATTCAAGCCAAGTGCCCAACAGAAATCACCCTGTGCAAAATGACAACATAACTTGCCTGGTTGACCTTTTTTTACAAATGGGCAAATGAGTTCAACAAGTCTAGAACCTGACCCTGAACTGAACTAGAGAGGGCCAAGTAAACAAACAAAGGCAATTGCACCTGTGAACTCCTTCAGATGTCCAGCAGCATACGTCTGCCAAGATGTGGGTTCTTTCTCCTGACTACTTGGGTTGCAGATCTCGTACTCATTTCTTCGTATGCCGTGTTACACACTTCATTTCTGACCCTTTTGGAGCCCCCACCCCCTGCATTTTGGAGGCATTGGCAGTCAAGCAGAAATTTCTGGGGCAAGCTGTGAAATCTTTGAAATGAAAATCAATTCCATCTCCATTTCACGGAGACTAATGTGGCATTTACAACCTAAACAATCATTTCTGTTGGGCAGGGAAATTAAAAAAAGCCCACTAGATAAATACAAACAATGTTTAAACTTCTGGTGCAAATGAAGGCTTGTATTGGAAAATGATTACAAAAGGAATAAGATGGGCTGGAGGAGCAAGCAGATCTGAGAGACAGAGATGTAGATAACGGAACACCCGGAGTAGCAATTGTTTCTTCTCCCATAGTACAGTCCTTGCCACTGCTGCCAGGAATGCAAAAATAGTTTATTAGAAACTCAGGTTGTTGTCATGACCAGGCAGAAGACACCACTGCATTTCTATTACGGCTGCATACCTTCTCTCTCATTCTCTTTCCCCAATAATTTGCATTAAAGTTGCCGGCAAATAAAATTGTTCTGAATTGTTGTTGTCAAGAGAGGCAACAATTTTGGTGAAAACTCTCATGAATGGTATGGACAGATTTAACACTTCTTCCTTCACAAGAGAGATGGCCAGAAGAGATGTATGAAAGTCCTCAGCTTCCTATCTTTCACTTCAGTCTCATAAGAAGGCATTTGGAGGGATCTCCTTCATGGCAGTAATTTCCAACCTGTGGGCCGGGGCCAACAGTGGGCTGCAAGAAAATTTTGGTGGTCCGTAGGAATATCTGGCAATTATTTGAATTTTTTTGTATAGTTGTATGGTTCTTGTGTGTGTGTCTGTCTATCTATCTCTCATTCTCTCTGTCCTCTCATTTCTCTCTCTCTCTCTCTCTCTCTCT
>JANHFO010001827.1:108710-133567 GCA_032468095.1 Pareas carinatus | reverse complement strand
TTCCAGCCCCTGATTAAAAACAGGGGCTTCAGGGGACCTCAAACCCTCGATCTGGCACTCACTTTCCCCTCTTCACCTGAAGGGAAAGCTTTTTCGCCGCCTCACAGCTGTTTTTGCGCTGTCAGGCGGCTCTATGCGGTCTCGAAGCCGGCAAGCTTAAAAAGCCCGTCTTTCGGCGTTGCGGAGCCAACCGGAAGTCTCAATTTTTCCTTATTTCTCTGACTGGAAAATATAGCAAACAGTTTTTTTTGTCTCAATTTTAAAGTACACAGAATTATAGTTATAAACATTAAAAACGACTCATTCATTCAATCACTGATTGACTGTCTGACTCATCATGATATCTCTAACACTATTGCAACTACAAAGATTAAACTACCTACATACCTTGGTCTTGCCATCTAGGAGCTCACTGAGAAATGATTTTTCTGAATATTAATTTTTAACAAAGTTATTTAACATTTTTGGGAAAAAACACTGCACATGCACGTACATGGAAAACAAAATGACTGCACATGCACTTACTTTCTTCATGCACTCCAGATGATGTGAAGTTTACCAGCAGCGCAGCAGCTTATCGAACGCCAGGACAAAATATTTTAACAACTGCATGGTGCTTGCAGGCGCAGGGAGAACGGCCTGCCAAAAATAAATGTAGCATTGTGGAGGAGTCTATCAGTTGGTTGTTGTGAGCTGCAGTGCTCCCCGGCCTCGCCTGTCAAATGGCAGCAGCCACCCTCTGGCCTGCCTGCCAGCCAGATGATCTGCTCAACTGGCAGGCAGGATTATCCGGCCTGAAAAAAACTTCAGCACTGTGGAGAACCACCAATAACTCAGCCAATCAGCTTAGCGTCGTCCCTTGCTAAATCAGCTGAGTGGTGGTGTTATAGATGGTCTTCCAAAGTGCTACAGTTTTTTTCGGAACAAGCTTATCCGGCATGAAAAAAACTTTAGCACTGTGGAGCACCGCTAATAACACAGCCGATCAGCTGATTTAGCATGGGCTGCACTATGCTGATCTTTTGGCCAGGAATATGAGAGAAGCAAAGAAGGAGAAAGAGAGAGGGGCAACGAGGAGGGAGGGAGATGGAGAAGCTTAGACAGGGACAGAGAGAAAGAAGGGGAGAGGAGCGTTACAAAATATGAACGAGGGAGAGAGAGAGAGAGAGGATACAGAGAAAGATACAGAGGGGGAGGGGGAGAGAGGGTGAAAGAGGAATAGGGAAAAAGAAGAAGACAGAGGGAAGGAGATAGGGTGAAAGAGGGTGACAAAGAGGAGAAAGATAGAGGAGAAGGGGAAGAGATAGGGTGAAAGAGGGAGAGAGAGAGAGAAGGAGAAAGATAGTGACAAAGAGGAGAAATATAGAGGGGAAAGGATGCAGAATTTTAAAAAAACTGGTAGAAGAGCATGAGTACAAAAAGCTAATATTTATATATTGATCTGTCTATTAATTTAATTTGGATGTTTATATTAGAACCTAGAAATGTTTTCAAATATTGAATACTTATTTGTTAGTAAAGGGACAGAAGGCTAGATTTTAGCCAATAACCCAGTTCTTTTCAAATTCCTCTTTAATTTCCTCTTTTTATTTTTGTTTCTCACACACACAAAAAAGCAAGCAAAAGAAACAGATCTATTATTTCCCAACCTTAGATATGTGAAACCAGGATCCTCAGATAACATCATCTGGTCTATAGATTTATCTATACATATATGCCTACTTTTCAATTCTATTCCTTTAATAGGGTCACAATTCCACAATAGAATTAAAACTGTCAAGCTCTTACATATTTTCATTGCCTTGTCACATGGGTACCCATCATTTCTTTAAAAGTTTTGAGAACTCAGAAATGAGTTTGAAGCAATCTAAGAGCATTGGCCTTAAAAAGGTTTAAACTTGCTTTCAAGACAAAACTGCATGAGGGATCTTATTCAGTCCCATCAGTGGCTTCCATTTTCACTTCATTGCAGCTTCTCCTTTTCTAAAGTTCATTGCCCTTAGAATATGCTTGTTTTCCTAAAACAGAAAACATTCTCCTTTCCCTCCGCCCTTTGATGGAAAAGTTTTATACCAATAGGGGGTTAGTTGATGCCTTGAAGCTTTTTCTAAAAGCTGTCTGACATCGTGCCACATTAATACACATTTTCACAGTTGTGATGTGGGACTTGAGAAAAGAGAACATTGTTAAAGCCCTGTTGCTAATAGCCAGAATTTGATGTGACTATGCAGCGGCAAACAGAGAGAAGACCCACAGGGAATTAATACTGCTCTTAGCTCTATTAACTCCCAGTCAGATTTGAAAGTTATGACTTCTCTACGGAGGCCAGTGCTGTAGAACATAAACCAGTTCTCAGCTGGATCTAGCAACTTATTCATGCTTTCTTCATAAATATTTGAAATCAGTAGTAAATAAGTCACTCCAAACATTTGAGCTTTACAAACCAGGGCAAATGACATTGTTATAACACAGTATGTTACCTCGAAGGGCTTAATAACTACATCTTTCTACTTCTCTACGTAGCCGGTTTGGATGATTGGGAGGTAATTGTGTGATTTCTTCCTTATTTATTTTTAAAAAGTAGATCTGAAATAAGGCATGGAAAATAAATCTAGATTAAGGAACAAATTATATGTCAAGATCCAGCATCTATAGATGCAAAGGATGTTACTTGAATATAAGTGTAGAGAGCATACATGTCAAAGTTTGCATCAATTGCTTTTCTTTATTAAATACTTTTTCATCATAGTTGGGTACTTTTGGAGATGAGCCTAGTTCAAATATTCATCTGAGTCATCAAGCCTGATGTCTAATCTGTTAGCTGACCCTTTTTCCATATTCCCTGTACAATTCCTAAATTTTATATGCCTGTACACATCATTCTCCCTAGATATTGATCTGTCGTCTTATGTTATCTTATAATGTAACTGTGCTCTGATTTAATTATAAGCTGGTCATAAAATACTTTTGAATTCCTCACACAGGCCAGACAAACTCCAAGGTCCATTATAATTTTTCTATGGCAGTGTCAATGGTCTTCCAACTAGCTAACTAGCTAACTAGCTAACTAGCTAACTAGCTAACTAGCTAACTAGCTAACTAGCTAACTAGCTAACTAGCTAACTGGGAAAGATGAAATTGATCTCTGCAAGATGGAAGTACATGAACCGCAAGCAGCCAATGTTGGTTGTGTGGTAAGGTCAACATGAAAATGAAATATGTGCCGTAATGTTGGCACCTAGACAGATTGGCACCATTTTACAATTCAGAGTTCCAACTTTGGAAGCAGTAATTGTGTCTCACACAACGACTCCTAGCAGTGTATATAATAACACAACCAAATACATAAAATCATGAACAATATGACCAAAATAAATGTTAAAAAATTGAAAAGATTAATTAAAAAAAATATCAAATTTACACACCACTCATTTCACTGTCTAAATGACTCTGGGAGGTTCACAAGTAAAAAAAAACAATAAAAATCCACATAAAGATCAGGACAAAAATGAACAAAGATAAAAACACGGAGGTGATGTCTTCAGGCCACCAGCCACTCCCAAAGCTGCATCCCATTCCTGGTTCCACATGTCGGTTGAGAGAGTAAAGTCTTGATGTTCTTCTGGAATGCTAGTAAAGTGGAGGCCAACCTCATCTTAGAACAAGATGGGGGGGGGGGGGGACAACAGGGAAGGCTCTCTTCCCAAACTCCACCCATCAAAACCCACAAATTATGCCGTTGATTTTCCTGCATTTGGGGAAATCACAGGGTTCAGTATATTCGGGGTGCAGTGGATAAACTAGGAAAGGGCTAGGAAAAAAAGAATAATATAGAATAATATAGCTGCTGACACATTGTATGTGAAACAGCAATGCTTCACTTCACAAAGATTCCAGCAAGCATCCAAAGTGGTTAAAAAAAATACCTACCAAGAATAATAGGTCTGAGGAATGTCTTTAATCTCAAGGCAGTTATGACACCAACGATATTGTTGCCAGCTTCCTATGTGTTTCGGCTGCGCATGAAAGGTGAAAGAGAAGGGAAGAAAAAGACTGGCCTTGATAAAGTCTTCATCTCCCTTCTCAAGACTGACAAGAAGAGATCCAATTAGTGCCAATCACATGGAGGAAGGCTTGCCCAACTGGCTGTAAAAATAAGTTCACCTGTCAACAGCTTAACAAGCCTTGGTGACATGGCTCAGATTGAAAGTAACCCAAAGGATGAAAAGCTTTGGAAAACCCAAGGGTCTGTGAATAATCTTCCCTTCCAAGCTATCAACAGCACATTAAATACTAATTTGCAAATACTTGTTGAGGAGGGAGGGGAATTCCGATGAATCCATGAAAATATGATTTGGGGAGGCATCAATAAAAGTACAAAAGGGCAAGCAATACAGGTAGAAAATACGAATACAGTAAAAAAATGTAATGTTAGAGATTGTGTAAATAAGGGAATTCTGCACTAATGCTGGGTATTATATATGTAATATGTGACTAGATAGCCTGGCTGAAATCTTTTCATTACCTTCTTATTATACAAGAAATAAATTAAGGTCTTGTAAGGTTGCCAAAACGTAACTTAAATAACCAAGCTACATAAAGAAATGAAGAATCCCAATTTGGGACTCATAACTAACAGTGAACAAGACAGCAACTTGAAACCTCAATGAATAAAAAAATGTATTCTATATAAAAGCATTTATTAAATTTACTAATACATTAAAAAAAAGTACAAAATGGCGATTGTTATATCATGAGTGTCTTCTGGACTTGGCAATGGAAAATGTACCTCAACTATTGAGATTAGGTGATCTCTTTGCTTTGGGAGAAGCAGTTCCTTAAATTATTTCCCCCTTCCATTCGCAACCAGGACAGTCAACAGAAGCAATAATGAAATTATTACAGGGGTAGGCAATTAATTTTCCCAAGGGGGCCACATGAAAAACTGGGATTCTTATGGAGTGCTGAACCAATACGTTGAACTTAATTCTGCCATTGGCACTCACATGTTGAGGGAGGAGGCAGTGCACAATCTCACCTCACCCGCCCCTCTTCTCAGTTTTATCACATTAATAGATTTCTTGCATTTTTGATTGGGACTACTTGTAACTTAATTAACAGGCTGCAGGCGCAGAAAAGCGACTTTGCCCAACCTCTGAGGAACATTTATTTACATTTTATTTTCTAGCTCTCCACTGACCTCACATGAAACTGACAGAACAGCCAAAGGGACAGATGGGGCTGGGAGTATCAGCTTTGAATCTATTGGCGAGTTATTGCAATTATTCATCTATGCTCGATATGAAACTTTAAATAAGGAATCATACGGTGGATAACATTTAAGATTCTCCATTTTTTTTCCTCCCCACAAAGTTAGAACATTTCCTTTGCCTTTGCAAAAACAAAATCCAGTTGTCTTTTGAAAAAGCACCTTGGGGATTTCCTTTGTCTATAGTTAATGGCATTCAAGTAGAATGTCCATGATTTAAGAGAGAAGCATGATCATTTTTTTTGCAGATTTCAGAAGGCGGCAACTAAAAGTTGCCAATTTCATTTACATATTATTTTTTTTAATAAAAATAGGAGAGATTGTGTTTTAAGCTGCACAGCAGTTCACCCAATCTTATTGTCCTTCCCAATATTTTAGTCACCTACAGCTGAGGAATATCCTGGGTTTTGCTTGATAAAAAGCTCTTCAGATGATTATATTAATGGATAAACTACAAAACGCTTTTAAACACATGCTGGATATCTGCCCAATCATGGTTTCCTTTTGAAAAATCCATGTAAGCAATAATTAGACTCGGATTTGCAAAATCTGCCTCCTTGTCTTGCTCAGGAGGAATTATTTATGTGCTTACAATAATGCTAAAAAAAAAGCAGTGGGCTGCATGTTTTAAAGAGTCAATGTTTCTTTACTCTTTGTCTTTTTCTTAAATAAATATCAGAGTCCAGTTCAGTTCTGGACTTGAGAAATCATACCATTTGAATAAAACAGACAAATTCCATCCACACAACAGCATCTAAAGCAGTGGTCCCCAACCTTTTTGGCCCCAGGGATCAGTTTTGTATAGGAGGGGGTGGAAAGCGAGAGGGGAGGGGAGGGGAAAGGAAAAGAGACATGGGGGTCCTTCGTAGGAGGAAGCTTTCTTGCTCTGCTCTGGAGGCCTTCGCTGGAAGTTGGGGAGGAGAAGAGACGTCCCTGGCTCAGCCTTCCAATGGAATGGGCCCGAGATCCAGCGAGTTGAAGGTGCTGCTGAGGGGGCCATTCCAAAGAGGGGAGGCCAGGCCGACTCGGCCTTGCACAGGCTCGGTGGCACTGGAGGACGTGAAGGCGAGAGAGGGATTCCCTTCATTCCGGGTGACTTCTCCCTGTCCTGCCCCCTCCCTGGTTGCAGGCACGGCTGTTGTGCTCAGTTTGTGGGCTGCACAATAGAGTGCGTGCTGGGATGGGGTGCCGGGAGGGGGGGTAGAGGGGTAGAGAAGAGCAAGGGAGGGGAAAGACATGGAGCCCAGAATCAAGGGCCAGTTGCAGGTCAACGAGGAGTCTTTGTGATGGGCAGCTTCTACCTTACTGCTCTCCTACTCCTCTCCTGCCCACTGCCTGGTGTGTCTTTGCAGCCCAGTTGCTGGCCCTCTGTGGATCAGCACCAGTCTGTGGACTGGGGGTTGGGGACCCGTGATCTAAAGGACAATTTGGGTATAGCTATACAACATTAGAGCAAGCATTTAAGGGGACAACCTGGAGTTATATTCCTTGCAGCAAGCTCAATTAGCTGATAGATATTCTTCGACACTTTCTCATAAATTAGCTTTATCAAGGTGTATAAGCCTTTATTAAATATCAATAGATTTAAATTTTTCTCATAAATATGAGAAGCTAGTAAAGTCAAATGTACAGAGTGGATTCCCCAAAGATTACCGTATTACATCCATTATAAGTCACATGCTTTTTCGTATTTCAGTATCTCTGTACTCATGGTGTGACTTATATTCGAGGCACCAGCAGGGGGTGGCCTTCTCAATTCTTTTATTTCTAACTTAGAAAAATAAGGGTGCGTCTTATAATCAGTGATGTCTTATAATTGATGTAATGCAGTAATTGCAAATATTGCTTTTTCTGTTTTCCGCATTATTAATGTTCTAATTAAATGTGAAGCAAAAATTGTCCATTATCTTGAGCTAGATGTAGGTTCATTTTGACCCCATTCACTTTTTCATCTTGATTTTGCCCATTTCTGGAGATATACTCTCAGCATGTCATTGAAAGGGGAAATTATGCCTTCCCCCAACTAGTTCTATATTTCTGAGAGTAAAGCTTAGGGAAAGTTTTCTTTTAAGCCACTCATCTAACTGCCAAGCAATTAATTCTTGTTTTGTTTTTAGCAGACTTACCAACTCTATTCTCCTTTGTTATCCACAGAAATTACTTGGCCAACTGAAATAGTTGAACATTGGCAAGATTGAGCCAAGTGCTTAAAACAGATTGCCAAAAGAGGTCCTATCTGTTTGAATAAATGTTTAAGTTTGCCAAACCAAAAAGCTCTCATTCCCCAGGGTCTATTGTTCAGATTGAAAATTACTTTCCACATTTTCTCTACCACTAAAATCAGGGCTTGAATCAATTTGCCAATGAAAGAAACCAGAAAGTTTGGCATTGGTTACATAAGATGCTACATTGCCCTAAAATAAAATCAAGAAAATATTTTGAGAAGTTACATGAATATATATGTTATTTCAAGCAATTAGCCATAGCAGCAACTACATTCAAAAATAAAAGTGAGTCAGTTTTGCATTCGCCCCCCTCTTGTCTCCCCAAAGCATTTTTTTTAGATGAATTTTTTTTCTGGATTTTAAAATAGCTCTTCTTTAAAGGACATACACATTGAAAAGCAAACAGCAGGGTTGTTTTTCTCCCAGACCTGTGAACTTCTAAGATGTGTGGACTTCAACTCCAAAAATTCCTTAGGCAGCATGCTGTCTTGAGTACTTACTTCTGGGAGTTGAAGTCCACATATCTTCAATTTGGAAAGTTTGAAAAAGAGGGGCCTAGACTGTAACCAGGAAATTAAAAGATGCTTGCTCCTCGGGAGGAAAGCTATGGCAAACCTAGACTGCATATCAGAAAGTAAAGACATCACTTTGTGAATAAAGATCCATATAGTAAAAGCCATAGTTTTCCAAGCTGCAATGTACGGCTGTGAGAATTGGGCTATAAGGAAGACTGAACGTCAAAGAATCGATGGCTTTGAGTTGTGGTGCTGGAGAAGACTCTTGAAGAGTCTCTTGGACTGCAAGGCGATCAACTCAGTCAGTCCTGGATGAAATCTACCCTGTTTATTAGAATGTTTGAAGCTGAGATATTTTAGGCACCAAACTCATTAGAAAAGGCTGTGATGCTGGGAAAGATGGGAAGCCAAAGGAGAAGAAGGGGATGGCAGAGAATGAGATGGCTGGATGGTGTCACTGATGCAACAAACATGAGGTTGTGGAGACTGTGGGAGGCTGTGAAGGACAGAGAGGCCTGAGAAGTTATGGTCCATGGAGTCTCAAAGAGTTGGACACAACTTAGCAATTTAACACCAAAGAGCTTCCTTAGATTATTAATTCCGCCAGGTTACTTTTTTAGATATGAATCCAAGACCCTGAATCCTCTGAGGAAAAATAGAGAAACTTCTAAAAATCTCTTATCTTTTCAGTCCATGGTCTTTAGTCCAGCGTGCATTCCACATTGCATTCCAATATGATTATTGATTTACCATCTCCAGGTTCTCATCAGTGGTTCTGTGGAGCATTTTACAAACAGTTCAGGGGACAGTTGGTGTTTTTATAGCTTATACATTCTTGGGCACAGAGAAACACTGACACCAGAAGAATCATAAATCAAAATGGTTTATAACTCTACACCTGATTCCTAGCACCCTTCAAGGCAATCAAGAAGTCTGATAAGAATTTGGCTTTTTGACAAGATTGCTTCTATAAGGCAGAGCTGGTTCTTCTATAAAGTGGACCCATATAATTATCCCCACACATAATTATCCCCAGTGCTTCTCTTGTCATTCATACTTTCATTTCATGATATAAACTAAAAGTCAGCATTTACCCTCTCTTATTATTATTCCTCCTCCTCTCCTCTCCTTTTCTTAGCCTCCACCCAATGTTTCCCATCACAGCTGCATATGCTGAGTCATCAAAATTCAGCAGTAATGAATCACTGGCAATCTTCTTGGCAGTCCTGGCTTCTTTTTTGGAAAGAAGATGACAAAGATTTATGGGACTTTAAAAGTTTATGATTGCATTCTAAAAAAAAAAATACATATTTACATATCTACAGCTCCCGATCAGTCATACTAATGCATTTTTTGTACAACAATGATTAAACTCTCCATACAACAAGAGAGAGTCCTGATGGATCAGATCAAATGTTTTCCCATAACAATTAATATAAAGAGACATATTTCATCTTTTACTGGAAGAAATAGCATCACAAATAATGGGAACCATGAATAATGGGCATTAAAAGCGTCCATATTTGCGTCCCTCATTACATATAACCCACCTCCTTCAAAAACTCAACCATAATTATTGTTTACTATCTGCATCAGTTAAATTCAATCACTACACAGAGAAGGAAGATGTTTGTAATGGCCTGTCAAGATGTGTCAAGGGCTCTGAGTGGAAAGGGACATTTATGTCATCAAATTGAAAACCAGGAGCCTGTTAGTGGTGAAAGGGTAAATATAGGAATGCATCAACATAGCCTCACAGAAATGGTTGATTATACAAGGATTCAAGCCAAAAGCCCTCTGTCTAGCTTAACATATAGATTACAATCTCATAAATCCCAATAGTTATCTAATCCCAATTAGAATTAGAAGAACTATATTTCACAAATCGCCTGGAAGGTGTTGGGTTGTCTACACAAGGTATCACCTTAGATGCCCCTTATTTTTCTAACTCACCTTGATTGTTTTTACTTCCATCTATATAATAACAATGCAGATGTCAACACATTATTTCCAGAAAATCACAATTTTAAAAAATGTACTAAGCAAAATTTTCATCTTGACCTACACTACTTATTTGATCAAGATGTCAAGATTCTCAGCTTTTCAATTCTAGAGCATGGCAAGGATGACTCTCCATATATGCAGCTGATGTCCTGTTATTTGTCAAAGGTTGTTGGATGGCTTTCCTGACATTTAATTGACCTGCTCCTTGCTAACTTAAAAAGGCCTCCTTTTGCTGTCTTTATTCAAGTGGTGATCTATCCAGCTCAAGTTGCTTCTTTCATTTATACAATCCACTTAAAAGTGAACTACAGAGCAGCCAAGGGTTGGAAACAAAACACAGAAAGAACATGTTATCAATGAAAGATGAAGTAAGTAATAGCTACTGATGCCATATGATTTCTTAGAAAAATAGAGTCTGTTGCTGTTGTTTTATTTTAGTGGTATATAGCATATGTGCGCAACTGCCTCCACCTATTTTAGAGATGCAAAAAGATGGCTTCCTAATTTTTTTAAAGTTTAATGCAATAACAAAAGATTCAGAAGGAAAAGTTTTGTGTTATCAATTGCACCCTTCTATATCTATAGGAAAGGGATGTGATGGCTCAGCAGCTAGAACACTGAACTTGGCAATCGGAAGTTCGAACCTTTAGCATCACATAATGGAGTGAGCTCCCATTACTTACCCCAGCTTCTGCCATCTAGCAGTTCAAAAGCATGTAAAAATGCAAATAGAAAAATAGGGAGGAAAGTAACAGTGCTCTGTGTACCTTGGGCATTTAGTCATGCCGGCCACATGACCATGGGGATGTCTTCGGACAGTGCTGACTCTTTGCCTTAAAAACAGAGATGAGCAGTGCCTCTAGAGTTGGACCAACTAGCATGCATGTGTAAGAGGGGACCTTTACTGCTACCTTTTTATATTTATGGGAATGGGCAACTGAAAACTTAATAAATGAAATCCATCAGTAAATACAAGAGTAGGCTTATTTTACCAGCATATGCAGTGGATGGTCTTAATAATACCAAAGAAAGAGCTATGCCTGACATTTGCAAATAGATTTTCTCCCATTCTATTTATGGTGCTAGTTCTATTCTTTTTGCTCGCAAAACAGATGTACTTTGTAGGAAAACTGCATGGACTTAATGCAACACTTCTTTTGAAGAGGCTATTGTATCTCATCCCTAAAAGCTTGACATGAATGAATCTTAGAAGGTAAACTTGAGCTTTCCATGCCTCCAAGGAAGAAGTGAAACCAGGAGGACACAATGTAATTCTAGAGTTGTGAAGCTTTAGACAGCTCTTGGTTATCTTAGCAACCCTTCCTCATTGGAGCTTTCCATGGTGCTGAAGCGACTTTTCTTACAGTATTTCTTAGCACTACAGGAGGCTTGTCAGAAATCAAGGCAGCATATAGCACTTGAAAGCAGTCCCCTCGGCTTTTGAAGTTAGATTTTGTTTATTCTGAATGTCTCCATCCCATCTTTCAAACTTTGATGCATAAGACTGCTCTAAAATGTCATCCGTAAAGGCATATAAAGCAGTATTAGAAGGAATGAAACATAACCCACATTTGTGAAAAGCGGCATTGAAATCAAAGTCATACTGGACACATTTCTTTAAAAAAAAGAATCAAAAGGAAAAGGGGGAAGAAAAAAAGAGAGTCTCCAGACATATTAAAAATATAATAAAGCCTCAAATGGGGAAAATAGTTAAGTAAAATAAAATACAGATGTGAGATTAATATACTGAGAACAGACATCTGTTCTGAAAAGTTGTGTTCATCCAGAAAAGAACTTAGCCAGCTAGACAGGTTCCTATGGGAGAAGATAGTCCTTCACTTAGTCCCAATTAGCTATTTCAGTCCACCTAATCTATAATTAATACAGCTTTCCAATTATGGATCCTCCATTTTCTTCTAGTCCTTAGCTTGCTCATCTAAAGTAGATGCACATTTAAAGTAAAGTTATAAGGATAGATGCTATTTATTTATTTATTCAATTTATATAATTCCCCTCTTGCAACCGTGACTCCATGCAGCTTAAAAACAACATTGAAAAACATAGAATCATATTATAAGACACAGGAACATATACAGTAGCTAAAACATTTAAATCATAACACAGGCTTCGAGTCACACTCTGACTTTTATGCCTGGATCATTAATCTCATAAGAAAGTACTAAAAGGCTAAGAGTTGTGCTCAATCTATTTTTAGGTGGAATGGTGTTCCATAAGGGTCAGACCAGGAGGCTTTGAATTCTAGTCCTGACATAGGCACAAGTAACATTGAGTCACTCACTCTATCTCAGCCATATGAAGGAGGAACTGGTAAAACACTTCAGAAAAACTTTGCCAAGAAATCTGCAGGATCTTGTCCAGGCAGTCTCTGGGAATCAGACATAATTTAATGGAAGAAATAACAACAATAACAATAGCAATAGCAATAGCAATAACAATAACAATAACAACAACAACTGTCAATAAGAAAGACAAAACAAAACTGGATAGTGGCAGTGCTTGGAGACAGCAGAACAGAACTGGAGAAAGAAGAAAGAACTGGAGAAGATCAAAAAATACAAAGATGTACAAATAGAACTGTGACAAAGGCAAGCAAGGGTCATCCCAATAGTCATAGGCACCTTAGGTGCAATCCCAAAACAACTGGAGCACCAATTGAACACCATCGACATTGACAAATTCGCCATCAGTCAGTTGCAAAAGGCAGCTTTACTGGGAACAGCTTCCATCCCACGATAATATGTGTAACACCATCAAACATCCACATTTGCCTCTTCCAGGTCCTTGGTAAGGACTCAATCCAGTCTGAACATCTGGTAGACTGTGTGATGAACCATAATGATAACAACAACAACAATAATAATAACCCACTTTGCCAAGGTTATTGCTATAGTGAAACAAATAACAATACATCGTTGTGTTCATAAAAATTTTCACATATAAACTGTGAACATTAGCTGTGGTTGACTTTACTATATACTAAGGAAATTATAAGGTGACAAGGTTAATTTGGTTAAAACACGCAGCACACAGGCTGGAAATCTTTACTTAACATAAAAGGTCTGCTAAGAATAATTACATTGTGAGTCATAATTGCTCCTATGGAAAGAATGCATTTCCTACAATAGAGCAAAGTACAGATCAGGTGTCATCCACCATTCTCCCTGAAAAGCCAAGTTCATTTTTGCCATGAACCTAAACAATATCGGCAATATAGACAACAATTTTTAAAGGCATTTTTTTTCCTGCAGATGTATTGTATCCATTTATTATTATTATTTTTCCAATACACATCGGCAATAATAAATCACAACAGTCAAGCTGTTACCATTTATTGTGTTGTTTATAGCAATGCCGAGTTGACTGGCATTTGCATTTGGCTCGTGTGAGTTAAAGCAGGGGTTTTGCTCACTACGTTTGATTGCATATACAGACCTCCCATCAGGCGGCATGTAGAAGCAACAATCATCCATGGAGGTTATTCAAGGTCATATTAAACAGCTCTTTAACAACATGGTATATCTTGCTTGGCACTAGGTGATATAATTAAATGAGGGAACAGCAGAATTAATAAGCAGCAGACAAAAATAAATCGAAACCCAGGGCACTTCAGTATTGTGGATTTTCCTTGGAGTTCCTAGATAGAAAAATAGATATAAAATTAAATCTAATTGCATATTGGTCCAGATAGTGCTGTTTTTCATATCACAGAGTTATACTATACTGCAAGAATGAGCTTAGTGTAGTAGTTAAGACACCAGGCTGGAAACTCAGAGACTATGCATTATAGATGTAGGCCTCAGGTCTTAAGCCAGTGGGTGATTTTGGACCAGTCAATCTCTCTCTTGACTCAAGAAAGAAGGCAAGGGTAAACCACTTCTGACAATCTTCCGAGAAAACGGCAGGAACTTGTAGTTTGAGTCAATTTTTCCCCAATATTTGAGAGGTTGCCACAAAGAAGAGGGGGTCAACCAAAGCACCTGAAGCCAAGAGATGAAACAATGGATGGAAAGTAATCAAAGAATGAATCAACCTAGAACTAAGGAGAAATTTTCTGACAGTGAGAACAATCAACGAGTGGAACATCTTGCCTTCAGAATGGGTGCCTCATCACCAGAGGCTTCTAAGAAGAGACTGGACGGCAGCCACTTTCCAGAAATGATATAGGGTTATTCTGTTATTCCATTAAAGAATGACTCAGAAGTATAAAAAGAAATTAAAAGAAAAATTAAAAGCACCCACATAGCCTAACCATATGTCAATATAGTTTCAGAACATATAGTCCTATAATAATACATTTGGAAGTAAATTAAAGTTAAAATGTAAGAATAAATCGACATTACAAACACAAAAACATAAACTATATTATGTTCTTCTTGTTGACTGCCTTGTTATGGATATAGTTTAGCAATGACAGGCTAACGATTTGTAAATAGATCTAAAAATATAATAGTTTAAGGGGGGAAATTATTAGTTTTATTATTTCGCCCTGTTTTGTCAGGGGTGGGAAACCAAAATGGTTGTACAGCATTCAACTAGGACGGGAGTTGTGTTTGCGTGTGTGTTTATACACTTTTTCAGTTAATGTCTGTCGTGCTTTTTACTTTTTGTTCTTTGATGTTTTGGAGTTTTGCATTTTAAGCCATTTCAATAAACCTTGCCAAAAAGAGAGAGGAAGAAATCAACACTAGAAACAGAAAAACATAAACTATATTATGTTTCAACAAAGCAACTTTAAAGCCAAATGTGTGGAGCCCTTGTGCTCTCTGAGCTTGACTCTTTGCTTTCAAAGGCCAGTTACCCAACTGGGCAACATCTTCTGGAAGTCTCAGAAGCACCAAGGACTCCACAGCTCAACCCTGAGCCATATATAGAGTGCATTGCCTTTTACTGAAAGCCAAATCCGTTCAAATAAAAAGACATCAATCTCCTAACAAAAGGATAGCAAACTTGGATGTAAGCTTGAATTATCTTTGGGGGAATTCCAGCATCTGGAAGCAGTAATTAAGAATGTATCCCAATCAAATGTTCCTCTGGCCTCTGATAATCTTAAGTCAAAGAGTAGGACCTACCTCTCCTAAACATCTTAAATGCAGAGCAGGCTGTTTGAGAACAACCTTTAACATCTTCTTCAGAAGCAAATAGGAGGGTAATAAAACAAAAAATGTGGTTAATAGATAAGGGAAGTCTTTGACCAGATGAACAATTTAGCTCTTTAGGCTTGATTTCCAGTTATAATCAATGACCTAAAGCTTAAATCTGGATACGTGTGATTGCAGTTTACGGGATAAATTTTGACGACTTTCCCCTCCTCATCTTCTGATTTTTGTTATGCTGGATCTCTGCATATAAGTCCTTGAAGTATCCAATTGCATTCCCAAGAATCCTACCAAAATGGAAGTCAAAAGGATTCCCTAAAAGCCCAACTCATCTAACACTACAGTCAATAACTTCTTTGTCACTTTCTTGGATTTCAGCTCTATGAGCACGCTAGCCATTTTTTGCTGTCATCTTTTATTCATCAGCCCAAGCTGCTGCCAACATCACAGCTCAAGTAGATTTCAGCAATATTCCCATTCAGGGAGCATCACCAACATCTTGCTCATTCAGCCAGCTTCTATGTCTGCAGTTGCTATAGGAAAGGATGGGTAAAAAGACTCAGTAAGGTATCGGTATCAAAAGCAATCTGTCAAAGGGACAAAGGGTACGTCTACTTAATTATGACTCAATTGCCACAGAGCATCAGAAACTATATTATTTTTGTAGCTGTTAAAAACTTTGCCCTCCACATCTGTTATGCTAAAAATCTTAAATATCAGATGTGTCTACATTTTTGGTTCTATAGTTTAGACTCCTACTCAAAAAGCTGCACTTTATGGCATTTTCACCTGCACATTTCAGGAATGAAAAACATTTAACTCTCTTTCTGAGTTTGAATCTTTCTCTCCCCTTTGTACAAATAACAGGAGCTTACTTTTCTACATACTCAATCCTCTTGTGCACATCAATATTCACTGAAATGTTAATTGGTAATAGCATTATTCCACAAATCTCTATTGGATAATCTAGGTTTTTTTTTGAGAATTGTCATTTCAGCATGATTTTAATTCTGCACTTTTCCAAGATGTTCGGTTCCAAGAATGATGGGTTCAAACTGAAGCATTTTTTGGGGGGGGGGATACTCCCAAAGATGGAAAGTTTTGGGATGAATACAGTAAAAAAGAATTGGATTTCAGCTAATACTTATGAGGAATTATCTTGGGCACTTCTGTCTGATATTGTTACTGCAAGAGTGTGCACATAACCCCCAATTTAGAGACCTCAGCAAACACAAATGTTAAACTGGCTTGTAGCATACTGCAGAATATCCAGCAGATTCTTGAATTTCACTAATAGCAAGTTGTCATCATAAAAATAGACTTGGAGTTCCAGTGATGCACAAGTGCTCATCTTGCATTTTTGGGACATAATAAATGTTTTTACATTTTATACTCTAGGATAGTGTTTGCCAACCATAGGAAGTCTGAATGTGTGAGGAGAGGAGAGGAGAGGAGAGGAGAGGAGAGGAGAGGAGAGGAGAGAAGTGGAATGAACCTTGGGGGTCTTCTAGTCCAACCCCCCTGCTCAAGCAGGAGACCCTATACCATTTCAGACAAATGATTGTTCAATCTCTTCTTAACAACTTCCAGTGCTGGAACATTCACAACTTCTGGAGGCAAGTTGTTCCATTGATTAATTGTTCTCACTGTCAGGAAATTTCTCCTTGGCTCTAGGTTGCTTCTCTCCTTGATTAGTTTCTGTCTGTTGATTCTTGTCCTGCCTTCAGGTGCTTTGGAGAATAGCTTGACTCCCTCTTCTTTGTGGCAAACCCTGAGATTTGTGTTCTGGGAATTGAAGTCCACATATCTTAGAGTTCCTACAGTTGAGAAACTCCATTCTAGGATGAGTGGAAGTAGAGAGAGAGAGAATGAGAAAGTGACTAACTTGTCAGTGTATCCATCAGCCCTGGAGTCTCCAGGTAGTCACTGCCCAAAGGTTAATCAGGAATAACCCTGCTTAGTTTTCTAGGCTAGTCAAAGTCACTCAGGTATCTCCATCTAGTGTGCATCATACAGGAAAAAATTACACTGCAATCACTTGGGGGGAAAAAGGATGAAAACACAGAGTTGATAGGAAGAAAATAAAATGTGATCACCATCTCTAACAGTCAAATGCTTTAGGAGTTGTAAAAAAATAGGCCTAACTATTATCACTGTGTAAAGAAGAAAATCACTTGTGTATGCAAAGCTGCCTAGAAGCTAGTGTCCATACATTTCGTCTAAGATAATAAATTGGACATATCAGTACCGTTATATGCTAATGGTTTTTCAGAATCCGAAGGACTAGTATTGTTTTGCCTTTTTGCTGCTGTTGTTGTCGGCACCCTCCTTAGCTTTGTGTTCTTTCTGGTTCTGCTACCAGCTGAATACATTCTGGCATAAGGACTCCTTGGGGACCAGCAATAACTACCTCTGTAAACACACCAGAGAGACAGATTGGTTGCCAAGGCGATGGTTAGCAATGTCAACAGTCTTCCTTAACAGAAAAGGGCAGGATCAGATGGCTTGGCAAGGCTTTCACCAAACTGGACTAAAAGAAAGAAAGAAAAACAAAGCTAAATGATGGAATCCAGTGGGTCTTTTCACATCTACAGGATTGCTTTTAAAATCCTCCACTCTGCCCAGAGCATTCAACCAGAGCAAGGGTCTCCAACCTTGGCGGCTTTACGACTTGTGGACTTCAACACCCAGAATTCCTCAGCCAGCAAACCCTGAACCAGAGCATTGTGCTTGTATACCACAATAGAGGATAAGGCAAAGCAGAAGCAGAGATGGTCAGCCCAATAAGGAAATCACAGCTTGCACCAGTGAGTGTATGGTACATATATATGCTTGTATGCATGTTTGTTTTCCACTAGCTGGCAAGATCATCTGAAGTTCTGTGGAGCACTGAAGCTTTGCGCTGACATTTAGAAGCCAGAAACCAATCCTGAGACACCGCATTACTGCAAATAAGTCAATTTGCTAGGTAAAGTATAAGTGGCAATTTTCTTCTTTAAACATACTGTATTACAGTGAAAAGCAAATGGCTGTAAACAGAAAGAGGCAAGGGAACCTGGAATGCCCGGTAGCCCAGAAGATGGCCCCTCCCTAACAGTTCACAGAGTATATCTATAGTTATGGAGATAGCTGTTTTAGTTTGGAAAGATTCTGTCTGCAGGCAAACAGCAATAAACTACTCAGAAGTAACTCCATGCATCATGCTTGCTTCTTGGGGAATGCCAACTGGTCCCATTTATTGTAGTTTTGAAGCAGTTTAGAACATAGCGGTTGGGTTCACATATTTCATTAAATTGTTATATACTGTTTTGTCCTGTGTCTAAACCCAGTCACTGCTGTCTATAAATCCTAGTTAATGCTCAGCATGGTGTATTTATCCAACATGATTCAACAAATCATGACTGAAAGGAACTTGGATTTCATCTCATGTTAGTAGAAAGTGTGAGATATGGCATCCCACTTCAACATACAAACATAGATTAACCACTACAATAACAACCATCAAAATAGATAAATAAATTAAAACAAAAGATGAATAAAAACATTAAAATAAAAATACCAAACTCAATGGAAATGTAGGAGATCAAGATCTTACATGCCATATATCCTTCTACATACATTCAGTACACCCTCTTTAACCGGTTTATCATTTATAATTCATCTATCGGTTCTACTTCGTTTCCATTTCCCATTGAATCCACCATTTTCTATATAATCTAACTCATTTTCCTTTCCTTTTCTTTTTTTACAAACAACCAAAACCAAACAAATAAACAAAAAGAAAACTCACAAACACAGAAAGTAAACTTTACATTAAGTTAAACATACAAAACTCAATGAAAATATAGGAGTGCGAACTTCATTCAATGGCATATTCAACTTCCATTCACTACACCATCTTGACGGGTTTGTCATTTACAATTCAGTTCTTTTCAATTTAAATTCCCTGTTAAATCCACAATGTCTCTATATCCTAGTTCATTATTTATTTTTCTTTGATTACTTATCCTATATCCTACTTGCATTTTTACATGCTTTCGAACTGCTAGGTTGACAGAAGCTCACTCTGTTATGCAATGCTAGGGATTCGAACTGCCGAATTGCTGACCTTCCAGTCGAGAAGCTCAACCTCTTATCCGCTGAGCCACCGTGCCCCCTTAGGAGACTGTTTTTCTGCTTTTTAACTTTCCCAACCTCAGGCTTCAGGCAAATAGTTTTGCAGCACAAGCAGGTACTTCAAGCCTTTTCCCAAGGAACAAATCAATTTTAATTACCACAAAGCCTCTTCCCAGGTAAGTATCCACACTGTGTTGTCTTCCTTCCTTTTCTCACCCACTAACTACTCCAAATTAAATGGCACAGGGTACTGCAGCAGGGGCATTGTCATGCAAACGAAGAAAAACAGCTTCCTTCCCAATTTATTCATGCAACCAGAGACTGCATTGTTAAGCCAGAGAATATATTTTGCCCTCTGAATGGTTCGAGAGGAAAGATAAGTAACATTGTACAGTTTTTTTCCATTTGTAGACTGGCAAATTGTGTTCTCTCTCTCTCTCTCTCTCTCTCTCTGATACACACACACACACACACACACACACACACACACACACACACACACACACACACACACTGTCTGTTGTACAAAATGGCTAGCTTGGTCAGCAAAGACAGAATCTATTCAACACATGAGCTCCTTACCCATGCACACTTTACATTAATTATTTCATTCCTCTGTTTTAACCTGATCGAGGGAATATCTTTCTGCTTCTTCAAAAGTTGAGGAAGTGGTCCTATTGCAAAGCACTTTTTTGAAGGTGGTTCCTTAGATATACCGAACCGTAATGCAAACCTATCCTGGCAACGTATTGTTGCCCTTTGCCCTTGATGTTGCTTTTATCTTGTCTCCAGTCAAATGGGAGACAAGGTTAAGATCTTTAGCTGCACAGAGGTGTTTTCCACCTTAAGCTGACAAGGTACTGGAAACCTGTTATGCTTTGCCATCTGCTATGTCAGAAATAAAGTCAGATGGTCAGTAGTAAATGGGGAAAGGGCAGCAGTGGATATTTGAGGTTGGTGAGATCATGGGACCTTCTTCTCCAGTCCCTGGTTCTAGATCACCCACTGCTATTCTGCTTCTATTATATTCAAGGAACCAGGATGGTGCAGTGGTTAAAAGCAGCACTGCAGACTATTTCTGCTGACTGCCCTCTATCATTAGCCATCAAAAGTTCAGCAATTCGATTCTCGCTGGCTCAAGGCTGACTCAGCCTTCCATCCTTTTGAGGTCAGTAAAATGAGGACCCAGATTGTTGGGGGCGATAGTCTGTAAACTGCTTAGAGAGTGCTGTAAAACACCGTTAAGCGGTATATAAGTCTAAATAATACATAAATAATAAATGTTAAATGTCTAGCAGAATTGCCCGGAAGTATCAGCTAGCAATCCTTTGTGACTGTGAACAGTTGAGCACAAGGTTGGAATGGTCAACCAATCCATTTGTTGGACGTTGTATGTTGTCCACAGTTATAATGGAATTGGACGGTTTCTAAATCTCTTCGCAACCAGAGCCTGGAGGAATTGGGATGTTACCGTTGGTTGCCAATACAATCCTTGACTTGAAACTCCAATCGAGATCAGAATTTCCACTGCTAAGAAAGGTTAGGAGAGTTGGGCCAGATTTTACAATCTTGTTTGCTATGGTTAAGTGTAGTGAATCACAACATTGTTAAGCGAATAGAACTTCTCCCACTGACCTTTGCTTGTGAGAAGCCTGCTGGGAAGATGGCAAATGGCAAACATATGTCCCTAGGCTGCTGCAACCATCATAAATATATGTCAGCTGCCAAGCACCCGGGTTTTGATGACATGACTTTGGGAGTGCTGTAATGGAGCTATCGTAACTCACTTTTTTGGCCAGTGCCGTTGTAACTTCAAACAGTTGCTAAACAAAGGGTTGTAAGTTGAGGAATAGCCGAATGAAGACAAGGGGTAAGGGGGGGGGGAGATGGGAGAAAAATTCTAAATAAAAGGACTGGTTTCCTTCAAGTTTGCCCTTTGTTTGTTTACTTTTATTACACTCAGATTGAGATATTGAATAAGAAACAGAAGAAAGTCTAAAGACAATAGAGTTCTGATGATGGTGATAGAGTTCTAGTGGTGATAGAGTTCCATAGCAAGACATACCCCATCTCTGTTGCTGAAATGCCACATCTGCTGGATGTATTTCTTGCTTCGTCGCACTGTTTAGGAATGGGAAGATGGTTAAGTTTGATCAGTGATGGCTAACCTTTTAGACACTAAAGGTTCTGAGCATGCGCATAGCCCCGTGATGTCATGACCCAGTGCCGCTACTGTCTTTTGAGCATGCGCATGGCCTAGTGATGCCATCGCCTGGCACCACTACTTTCTTTCTGAGCATGCTCAGCTCTGGGGCAATGCTGGGGCAACTTGGCTCACGCACCAACAGAGAGAGCTCTGCATGCCTGCTGTGGCATGCATGCCATAGGTTTGCCATCACTGAGTTAGATGAATCAATTGCTTGGTTTATTGCTAGAACAAGCAAAATAGGGACAGGATAAAGGTTGGCTGGGATGTGGGGGCGGGAGGAGAGCAGCATGCTTCATTAGTATTTCACCAGCTGAAGGATGAATTTAGCAAGCACTCTATGTTACCGAGGTAAAAATCCTGTATTATAAATATTGCAATCAAAAGCATAGCAATGTCACATTTACAAAATCAGCAACAAAACCTGCTGAATACTATTTGCGAACATTCAATTCATCTATAGTGAAGCTGATGCAGTCTTGATGTGTCTTATTAATCCATTCGGGGAAACGTCAGATTTATTTCTTCTGGTGTAGTAAATGGCTTGTTTCTATCTTTTGATCTGCTAGCTGCTCCATCTATGGTTTCATGTTCTTTTGTGGTTGTGAGTGGCAGGAGTCAGCTGCTCCATTTCTCCCCCTTTGTTTGGGTGAATGTTTGTGTACTCACCAGAAGATGAACATTTCCAGCGCATTATTTCTCTCGGCTATATATCTCTCTGCAAGAAACAGAGTCCCACTCTTCTGAGAAATAGAATTAGGAAGGAACTAAATATGTCACTGAGGCCATATTGCATCAGCAAAGAAAGAGAGAGGGAAGGAAAAGGAAGATTTGCAGGCTGAGTGACTGTCTCTTCCAGCTTACTGGCATCCCAAAGCCTGTAAATCACAGCTTCTGTATGAGATGTTATCATTTCAGCTGTTGCTCTGCAATGGCCTGATAGTTTAGAAATACAATACAAATCTTCTACTCATGCTATTCTGGGAAAACTGAATCCTAGATACTGGAAGTAGCAACCAGGAATGGTGATAGATTCTTCCTCAACAGCAACAGTTGGAACTGTCTGTCTGTCTGCATTCAATTTGTATAACCACCCATCTCAATCAATGACTTACAATGGATTGATTTGCCTAACAATTCCAAAACTATAAACACAAGTAAAACAATAAAAAGTACTGCCTATGGAGATTCTCAGTCATCCAGGTCATGGTTGTCTCCAAGGGTGCTTTTTCAAAAAAACAATGGGACTTCCTTTGTTTTTGTTTTTTCTTGAAGATGTTTCGCTTCTCATCCAAGAAGCTTCATCGGTTCTGAACTGAAGTAGCGTCTTGGATGAGAAGTGAAACATCTTCAAGAAAAAACAAAAACAAAGGAATTCAGTTGCATTTAGGAAAAAAACACCTTTGGAACAATAAAAAACCTTTTAAAAACAATAAAACCATGCAAGATAAATGTGCACAGCAGCTGGGATAGTCAATCAGTTAATAGTAAAGCCACAAAATGGGGTCCTTGACATATTCAGCACCCCAGGCACAGGAACACAGTCAAGTTTTTTTAAAGCCTCATGAAAGGCCAACAGGGCTGGGGCCATTCTGATCTTGAAAGCGAGGCTATTCCACAAAGCAGGGGCTGCTGCAGAAAAGCCTCATCTTCTATCACCTCCAGCCAACAGTCTGTGGCTGATGGGATCGGCAGCATGCCCAATCTGCTAGATCATGGGAAAAGGCAGTCCCTCCGGTAACTTGGTCCCAAGTCATATAGAGCTTTAAAGGTGACAACCAGGGCATTGAATCACACCTGGAAACACCACTAACCAAGGCAACTCATGCAGTAGTAGTGTTCTGGCACCAATTGCTACTTGAGCAGCTGCATTCTGCACCAGCTGACCTTTCCAAATGCTGCTCAGGGGAAGCCCTATGCAAAGGGCAATGCAGTAATCTAAACAAGATGTTACAAGAATGTGGGTAAGAGTCAGCAGGGCCTCCCGGTCTGGGAAAGGAAAACAGCTCCACGTCTTTACCGTATTGTTAATGGTCCTGCTAGTGAATCCAAAATAAAACTCTTGGGACATTGCGATCCCAAAAGTCTTAAAATTTATCGAATGCATTGCTAAGGCACAGTTAAAAGCAAAACCAACTCTGAGAGTTCTACAAAAAAAAATCTGTATAGCTAAATATTAGATTACCCATGGCCATCGCCCCAAATTCATCACATGATTCAAATAAAGAATGCATATTGCTTTGGGAACCATCCGCTTCACCCAGCACCTGCTAGGTATGGCCTTGAGAATGTTCAGCAGGTCTCACGATCTATAGATGTAAACCTAGATTGTTCGTTTCACCCTCTAACCTCTCTCTCCCATCCCAAGAATGGCAGGATGATAAGGAAGAGCCGAGGAGCAGCTGGAGTTTTCCAATCTTGACACATATTTTCTAACCGAAACGGGAAGCCAAGCTGAGAAGTTCTTAGTTAGGCCTTGCATCTTTCCTCCTTAATGCTAAAGCAAATAAATCAATAAATATAATACCCTTTTATCCCCTTCCCCAACACACCCTATAAGAACAAATGAAACCACTGAGATGTGAAGGCTGTGAGGGCCTACGGCTTGCCATATTTCCCACCATTTCTTTTGACTGATGACTTGAAGGCAAGCAGATAGCCAACTTCGTCAAACAGGGTACAGAACGGTGACAAAACAGAACTGCGGTGTCTCGTTGTGACTACAGCCTTAATACAAGATTGCTCACGGTATTTGAAAACAGAACCGTCACCCGAACAGACAGCAGATGGTTGTTAAGGAACTAAAGTTCAAGAAATCCTTGCATCAATAACTGTAGTAAGAAAAGTAACAATGCCATTGCATTCAGAACAAAAGCAAGAACAGAGACACATCTGCAGTCCGCTGTATTTCAGAGTAGAAATTAATGAGAGCAGACCAAAAGGAAAGCTGTTCCATGCATTACAAAGATTCTGCCTGTTCGGTTTTGCAGCCATTAGGGAGAAAAGAAAAGAAGAGGGGGGGGGAAATAGACAGTATTTTTTTCCCTCCCTGATTGTACAAATTTAGTGTGTGTGGCAGAGAGACTGAACAAACATGAGAGCACATGCAGTGACAGAGGTTATAAAGCTTCCGTAAGAGCTGCACAGAATATTCTCCAGGCCTGATTTATGTGCAAAATCCAGCAATTTTTCTCAGATACAAATAGAAGAATATTAACCCTCTATTCTCTCAACTCATTCAATACCGCTATCCTTATTGGTACCGTATATTCAGTTCAGCCTCATTTTCATAACCAGATTAAAAAACGGAACAGCTTTAAAATAAATTGGAAGGAAGGAACCACACGTACACACACTCACACAGCTCTCAATGCAATTTGAATTTTTCTTTTACCAAGGGGAAAA
>JANHFO010001827.1:59178-82026 GCA_032468095.1 Pareas carinatus | reverse complement strand
ACTCTTTTTTCAAGTTTTCTTCCTTGTTCTCTGGTAAGTTCTGTAGTCTTAGGTAGTGGTTAGATCTTTCAAATTCCAGTGAAGGAAGTTCTGCAGACAGTTCTTGATTTTCTCGTTGCACCTTTTCCAGTTGCTTATCATGGTCATCCACTCTTTCTTTGACTTCTACAATTTCTTTTTGTTTTTTGCAGTCCATTCTTTTTGGTCATCCATCTTTTTATTGAGCTTTGCAATTTCTGCATTTATTTCTGCAGTTTGCTGTTTCGTCATCTTATCTCTGTTTTGTTGTAATGTCAAGAACATTTCTTGTGTGGATTTTTTCCATTTGAACTGTTGTAACGTTTTGTGTTGTTGTGACAGAGGCTCTCCTTGGAACTTTACCCATTCTATAATAATTCTATGTTAAGAGGTTTTCTCAGCCTCTAAGAAATCCAAATGTTTAGTCTGTGTTTTCAAAATAAGCTCCAGCTGCCTTTTTCAAGGTCATAGCCTCTATTTTTGCCTCTATTTTGGGTATATTTTCCAGTTCTTTAATGCAAAACAACAATATATTTCAATTGTTCCTTTTTCATGCAGGTGGTAAAATATAAAAAAAGTCTTTTTTTAATTTTTAAAATTCTTTATTATTTTCTTTATTTTCTCTCTAGAACCTTTATTCTGTTTTAAAATCTTTCGTAGTAATTAAGCCCTTCCATTTTTAGTCGTCATTTTCCCCCTTCTCTCTCTCTGTGGGAAACTTCCTCTTTCAACTTTCTCTTTAATCAGGTAATAAAAATCTTTTTAAGTAGTAGATCTGCTCACTCAGGTGATTGCTTGCCGATCCAAATGTTCTTTTTGCGGTTTGTGTTTAAAACGCCCGCTTTTTTTCCTTCACAGCTCGTCAGCGACTGGAAGCTGTATTTTGACAGCCCAGCCGATGGATCACCTGAGGGGTTTTCTTCCGGAACCCAGGATGGTTGTCACCTTTTCTGGGCTCGCTGAATGCGCCCTCCCTTCGTTGCATCTCCAGGGCAACTTTGGGTTCAGTTCCGAGCTTGGAACCATCTTGATACACCGGCTGTCAAAACAGTATGGCTCGGAGCGCCAAGACTGCTGTTATTGGTGCCACGTCATCCGCCGGAAGTCCGAGCACCCACTACTTCTGAAAGCAAGCTGTTCTGACTGTCAGGAAATTTCTCCTTAGTTCTAGGTTGCTTCTCTCCTTAATTAGTTTCCATCCGTTGCTTCTTGTCTTCTCTTCAGATGCCTTGAAGAATAGCTTGACCCCTCTTCTCCGTGATAGCTCCTCTGGAAGACAGCTATCATGTCACGCCTAGTCCTTCTCTCCGTTGGACTAGACATACCCAGTTCCCACAACCGTTCATCATATGACTTAGTCTCCAGACCCTGCATTATCTTTGTTGCTGTTCTCTGCACTCTTTCTATGTTTTTAAACATCTTTTTTTTTTGTATCATGGTGACCGGAACTATATGTAGCATTCCAAATGTGGTCTCACTAGTGCGGTATAAAGCAATACTATCACTTCTCATGATCTTGATGCCATCCCTCTGATGCAGTCCAGGATCATCCGGGCTTTTTGGGCAGCAGCAGCACACTGCTGGTTCATACTTACATGGTGATCAACTAGGACACAATGATCTTTCTCACACTTACTCCAGTTTCATTACCTGACTAGGTAACATCATCAGTGCTGAAATGGAGCAGGTTTTGCTCTCTGTTTATATACAACAGTGCCCTGACAGTGTTGGCTGTCCTATTACTTTACTCCTTTTCTTCATTGGACTAAAAGAATAACAGAGTTGGAAGGGACTCCAGAGCTCTTCTAGTCCAACCCTCTGCTCAAGCAGGAAAGCCTACACCATTTCAGACACATGGCTATCCAATCTCTTCAGAAAAATCTCCTTCTGAAGGCAAGTTGTTCCACTGATTAATTTTGATAACTGTCAAGACATTTCTCTTGAGTTCTAGGTTGGTTCTCTCCTTGATTTAGTTTCTATCCATTGCTTCGTGTTCTGCCTTCGGGTGCATAAAACCTAACAGAATAACAGAGTTGAAAGGGACCGTGGAGGTCTTCTCTGTCAACTCCCAGATCTTCTCTGAGTTGCCATGGAGGCAGACGGGGGGGAGTTGGGCATCGCCTGCAGCTGGGCCCTTATCTATGTGACTGAGCATGTGATGAGGAGAGGAGGTGGAGACGCTGATAGTCGCCGTGGGAAAGATCCGCCCAGAGAATCTTAGATTCAACATGGACCTTGAAAAGGTTGCACTTCCTATAGAGTCTGCTCCCTAGAAAATAAATAGCCTTTAAGAACTAACGTTTGTTTTGGATTGTTTATTCATCTGGTTAGCAGACTAATGTAGAAGGGCTTGACATTCTCGTCCAGCCCCCTGCTCAGGCAGGAAACCCTGTACCATTTCAGACAAGTGGTTGTCCAATCTCTTCTTAAAAACCTCCAGTGTTGGAGCACCCACAGCCTCTGGTGGCAAGTCGTTCCACTGATGAATTGTTCTGTCAGGAAATTCCTCCTTAGTTCTAGGTTGCTTCTCTCCTTGATGAGTTTCCATCTCTTGCTTCTTGTCCTGCCTTCAGGTGCTTTGGAGAATAGGTCGACCCCTGCTCCTCAGATATTGGCAGCACACTGCTATCATATCACCCCTACATGCATAGTCCCCTCAACTATTCGTGAGATGTTTTAGCTTCCAGACCCCTTTATTATTTCTCTTGCTCTTCTCTACACTCTTTCTAGGGTTCCAACATTTTTTTTTCATATTGTGGTGCCTAGAACTGGATGCAATATTCCAAGAATGGCCTATCAAAAGAGTAAGAAGAAGAATGCTTCCTGAGGGGAAAATGTGGCCGGAATGAATAATCTCTGTTAAATAGGACAGTTAGAACATTTGTTGACTTGACAAGAAAGTAGAAAGTCGAACGAAGTTGGTGATGGATGCTGGTGGTGACCAGTTCTTGCTGGAGGGCCCCTTCTCTTTTCCTTCCATTCATTCTGCCACATGGTTGAAACTTTCTTGTGGGAAAATCTCACGTGTTGACCTGTTTGGGTTTCTCTCTTCCTGTCTGATACATCCTGCGGTTACTCCATAACAGTTTGTTTTATGGCCGGGCGACAGGAGATATTTTTCTAGCAGATTAAGAAGCTGAAGCAAAGAAAAGAAAGTGGGGGAAATCAAGATGTTTTGGCCTCGTTTGGCTTTCTAGTATGTTTTCCCTTTTTTGAAGAAAGGCTAATTTTTTTTAAAGCAAAATCATGGCCCAGTAGAATAGATGTTTTCCTGTTTTCAGTCAGTGGTCTGTTAGAAGGGACAATGGGAAAATGTTATGAGTTTTCATTGAGTGGAGGAATAACGTCGGAGAGATGCTTGGCCTTTAAATTTAACTGGGGTCAGGCTCTTTTAAGGAATAATTTAGGAAATAAAACATAGTGATGAGGACTATTAATCTAGATCAGTGTTTCTCCATCTTGCCAGCTTTAAGAGGTATGGACCAACTTCCAGAATTCCTCAGCCAAGCATGCTAACTGAGGAATTCTGGGAGTTGAAGTTCACGCCTCTTAAAGTTGCCAAGATGGAGAAACACTGATCTAGATTAATAGTCCTTATCTCTAAGAGTTGGCTAATATAAATCCTGGCTGCGGAATTCTGGGAGTTGAAGTTCACGCCTCTTAATGTTGCCAAGATGGAGACGCATCAATCTAGCATAAGAAATGGGATGGGTCATCTTTACATTTCTTAAGATTTTTTTTTACAAGAAAACAACAATAAAATGCTTACTTCAAGGGAAGGTTGTTACCCCAAGATATTAAGAAAAGAAATTGAGAAGTTGGATATTTTCAGCTAGCTGGAGAAAATGCTCTGCTAGGATCGGAGTGAAAAATAGTACAGAGAAGGACCAGGGGTGACACGATAGCAGTGCTTCAATATTTGAGGGGCTGTCACAGAGATCAGGGGGACAATCTATTTTTCAGAGCACCTGAAAGACCAGACAAGGAACAATGGATGGAAACTGATCAAGGAGAGATTCAGTCTAGAAAAAAGGAGAAATTTCCTGACAGTGAAAACAATCAACCAGTAGAACAGTTTTTGCCTTTGGAAGTTGTGGGTGCTTCATCCCTGGAAGCTTTCAAGAAGAGGATAGACAGGCACTTGTCAAAAATGGTATAGGGTCTTCTGCTTGAGCAAGAAGTTGGACAAGATCCCACCTGGAAAACAGCCCTATGGATTGTATTTAATATTAATGAAATGCAAATGAGGTGACATTTAGCCTTTTCCCCTCAGGCATGATGTGACTCTTGGAGAGGGGCAGAGAATTAACATATGAAAAAAGATGCTCCCTTGCCTTATAGGTGAGGACCCTGGTCCTAATTCTCATTTTTTTAATAATAATAATAATCAGGACTGTCCTAGTGCAATAGGTTTTCAACCTGGGGTCTGTGGACGCCGTGGAGTCTGTGGCAAGTTGCCAAGGGATCCGCAGACAGGTCAAGAAAAATTTGGAAAAGGTAATCTGTATGAATTGTCGATTAGTAATTAGTTGAATTTGTGGGAATGGGCTCTGCCACATAGCAGCAACATGTTTTAGGGTCCTCAGCTTGAAGAAGGTTGAAAACATCTGTCCTAGTGTCCTATCTGTTTAAATCTATTTCCTGATACATCCATCTTAGTACTTTGAGGGGAGCTTAGCAGAACGAGTGGCAGAACCTGGGAAAGGAGTTAAGAGAGGAATAAGCCTAGAGTACTTACATTGCCACAAGTCCAATCCCTCTTGAATTCCATTAACCTTTCATTAGTGCTAACCATTAGTTAGCCAGATACTGGTGTATAGGCATACTCAATCAATCAGCTTACCTGGAACTTAATGTGTGGTCCTGATTCTTTACACACCTGACAGCTTAATAGGAAATATCAAGCTTGTTGCATAGACTGAGATGAAAATGTGTCCTCAGAGAAGAAAATTGTTAATCTCTTTTGCATTTAGAAGACGATCTTGGTAGTTCACGGTTGAACTGTGGGGTCCTTAGTGCTCTTTGAATTTGGTTGTTTTCTGGCAGACGTTTCATCACCCAAGGAGGTAACATCATCCCTGCAAGAAGGGAGTGGGGTTTGCCCTCTGCTTATATCCAAGTGGTCGGCCCTGTCGATGTTGGTGGGAGTGTTCTTGGTGGTTCCTTGATTGAGATATTGTCTGCTGTTTGATTGTTGGCCTGCCAGATAAGTAAACAGAGAGCAGCCCCCACCCCCTTTTGCCATGGATGATGTGAAACGACTGCAAGAAAATATCCAAGCCCTGAGAGCACCGAGGACCCCACATTACAGTGCCCCATGTTTACACCTGCCCTACGATTTGTGTGTGTGTGTTTGTGTGTGTGTGTGTGCATCACCAAATATTTCAGCATGTACCCGTAGTCCTCAACTTACGACCACACTGGAGACCATAAATATATATTGTTTAGTGGAGAAATTTATGAAGTGAGTTTTGATCCATTTTACGACTTTTCTGGCCATGTTTGTTAAGGGAATCGCTGCAGTGATTAAATTAGCAACAGTTGTTAAGTGAATCTGGTTTCACCTCTTGACTTTGCAGGCCGGAACGTCGCCAAAGGTCATCATGTGACACTGCAACCGTCATAAATACGAGTCAGTTGTCAAGTATCCAAATGTAAATCACGTGGACCCTGGGGAGGCTGTATTGGGCATCAGTGTGAAAAATGGCTGTAAGTCGCTTTTTTTCCAGGTTCATTGTAACTTCCAATGGTCAGTAAGTGAACTGTTGTAAGTTGAGGGCTACCTGTACTTAAACCTGACCGATCTTGAAAAACTAAGCAGGAATGACTATGAGAAGTGTTTGAATGGAAAAACATTGTGAAATCTCAAGTTATATGCCCTGTTCCCCCTGAAAATAAGACCTAACTGGAAAATAAGCCCTAGTGTGATTTTTCAGGATGATCGCAATATAAGCCCTAACTCAAAAATAAGCCCCGCTTAAGATCATCAGCCAGATGGATGCATTTAGTCCCGCTTTTCTCCAAAAATAAGACCTAGCCTGAAAATAAGCCCTAAGACGTCTTTTGGAGCAAAAATTAAGACTCGTTCTTATTTTCAAAGAAACATGGTAGAATGTGACCTGCAAAAAAATAGATCTAGTCTTATTTGATTCAGTAGTTTAATATTATTATCTTCTTTCAGTGTTGAACATCTCCCTGAGATATAAATTCCTAAGTATTTCACTTTTTAAGCTATTTGTAACTCTATTTCTCCTGATAGTTGCCTCTTTTGTTTCTCCGTAAGATTCTTAACTATCACTTTAGTTTTTTCTTTCTTTATTTTCAATCCTGCTACCTCTCCATACTTCTCTATTTCTTTTATTAATTTTGGGACTGTCTTAAATGTCGTGGCAAACCAGTTCTTTATTATTTTTTTTGCCAAGGAAGCAACACTGAGCCAGTCGAGCAGGAGTCCAGCTCAACTCAAGGGACTCATTACTTTTACTATCTTTTTTTTAAAAAAGGAAGACGCCGACAGAGAAATGGAAAGTTATAGAACCTCAAAGGATCAGAATGTTAATAATTTATTCTACCCGGTGCATTCAATTACAGCCTTTCTCGAGGGCACTGTAGAACAATGTGTAAACAAACTGTAAATTCTATGCTCTTATTACAAAGTGCTCTGTTCGAAGAAGAACTCCCCAGGGAGATTCGAGGAGTGCCCACCTACCTCCAAAGCGTGTGTGAAATTGGAAGGGTCAGTTGAGTTGGTATCCACCAAACAAATACAATATGTTTAGTTTGGCGACTTAGGGAAAGTCTTAGGGAAGAGCCAGGATGGTGCAGTGGTGAAAAGTGGTACTGCAGGCTATTTCTGCTGATTGCCATCTGCCATTAGCCATCAAAAGTTCAGCAGTTCGATCCTCACTGGCTCAAGGTTGACTCAGCCTTCCATCCTTCTGAGGTTGGTAAAATGAGGACCCAGATTGTTGGGAGCCATAGGCGGACTCTGTAAACCACTTAGAGAGTGCTGTAAAGCACTGTTAAGCTGTATATAAGTCTAAATAATAAATAATAAATAAATAAAGGCAAGTGAGGGGAGAAGCATTTTCAAACTTGTAAGATTCTGTCATTGTAACCTTGCAATAAAGGCAGTGCTAGTACTCATGGTTTTGGTATCCTATCTGGATGACTTCAAAGGATTGACAATGAGACTAACTAGGACTATTATCCCAGGTGCAGATGATCACATGTAGATCATATGGGTTCCTTATGGCGTAAAGGAATTTGCGCTCATATTGAACCAAAGTAGCCTAATGTGGTACATCTTAAGCCACCATCCTACAGTAGAATTTGATGGAGAATTAGCTACTGATTTTAGATCTGGCCACCAATGTGCATGCCTACACAGTTCTCATATTGATCACAACACACCAAATCAGGTCATTCTCAGGTCATTGAGGGATCAACGGATGTTTCTTTGAGACTATGAGAAGCAGGGGGGGATGCCATACAAATCTATAGCGAGGTTAGTCTTTTTCACCACAGTTGAAATGCTGTGACTCACAGAGAGGCAGCCACTAAAACCCAGATAGGAATTACTCAAGCTCTTCTCAGTTTTAGCCGTGATGTGGTGGTGGCACAGTATTTAGAATGCAGAATTGCAGGATAACTCTGCCACTGCCAGGAGTTCGATCCTGACTGGCTCAAGGTTGACTCAGCCTTCCATCCTTCTGAGGTTGGCAAAATGAGGACCCAGATTGTTGGGAGGAATATGCTGACTCTATAAACAGCTCAGAGAGGGCTATAAAGCAGACGTTTTCAAACTGGGATCCACGGACCCCTTGAGGTCTGTGGAAAGTTGCCAGCGGGGTCTGTAGACAGGTCAAGAAAAATTTGAAAAAAGTAATATACATGAATTGTCTATTAGTAATTAGTTGAATTTGTGAGAATGGGGTCTGCCATTTAGCAATGACATGTTTTGTGGTAAGCAGCTTGAAAAAGATCGAAAACTTGCTGTAAAGCACTGTGAAGCAGTAGATCAGTCTATTTTCTTCAGATTTGTACAAATTTTGGGATTATATACATACATACATAAATACATACATACATACATACATTCTCAACTTGTGACTCGGAGCATCCAAATGAAAGTTCCACAGCTCTGAACCCATGTAACAATTCCATCTAATAATTACCTGGCTAGAAAATTAAAGTTCAAACTCCAGTAATGAATAAATGCATTACAAAACCCAGCAAATTAATGAATTCTCCCTGAATCTATAATAGATAGATCTTTGTTCAGCCACAGTCCCATGATATAAATTGTAGCTTTTTAGGTCAGGCTGTCAAAAGCACAATATATATCATTCGTGAGTAGATGCGGAGTTCAAAAGCACATATAATAATATAATTAAGATAGCTTGACAAGAGTGTATTTTAAAAAGTGTAAAATACCTGCTGTATAATAGCTTCATAAAGTCTGTCAGATTTACTTCTGCTGTGAAGAAATTTAAAATATTTTACTCTAATGCAATGCAAATTAAACCAAGGATATTCACATAACACAGCCCCTTTAAGCTGTGGGAGGAGGGAAACAGAAGAACTGAGCAAAAATGAATAAAGAGTCAAGTACATGCTAAATAAGACATTAAACTTTCCAGGTGAGTAGTTTGATAGATCAAACAAACAGGTTGCCAAGGGAGTTAGGACTGTTTATTAAATACACAACTCCAAACACATTACTTTTCAGAACAGTGCAGAAAAATAGCAATCTTATAGGTTTTTTTATTATGCATTAGAGCAGCATATATCAGTTCTGTCTCTCACACACTGGAAAAACTCTGGATACAGTACTTAAGCAAGAGCAATTTTTATGATCAGCGCAATGCTTTACAAGGTACTAAAAGAAGGTTAAAGGGTGCCTGGATGGAGATGAGACTGACAGAGAAGAAAAGGGGAGCATAACATAACTTGTAAGGAAAAAAGCGGGACACGTGGCAGTGCCTCGCTGTGGCTTTTGAAACTGATCTAATTCCAAATCTGATAGGAACAGATCTCATCTCAGATCGCATGCTAACTTGATTTCTGCAATTAGCACGAACTAACCACGGGCCGCCAGCTAGGCATTTTGCTCCATTAAGTTTAAGGCCGTTTCCCTATTAGTGATTTATGATGTCTTCTAATATCATCCAACCGTTGTTGTGCTGAGATAACAGTAATAAGGACAGTCTCTATATCACCAAAACAAGGGCTGGTTGAAGCTAATTAGGTACTATAAATCACTAGTGAGGAATTGGCCTTAGGATGCCTTTAGAAAGCAGCGGGCAAACATTTTTCAATCAAGGGCAACCTTCCTGCAAAGGTGATATGTTTTATTTTATTTACTTATTTCATTTATTTATTTAGTCAAGCATGCATGAGAAAAACAAGATTAAGTAAAGACATACTATATAAACATATAGGTATAAACAGGTATAAGCATATGCAGAAAAATTAGCACGAACTAATGAGGACAGGAGGACAGGGATCGAAGGCACGCTGGTACGCTTATGCACCCCCTCTTACAGACCCCTTAGGAATGGAGTGAGGTCCACGGTAGACAGTTTAAGGTTAAAGTTTTTTGGGGCGGGTTGAGGATGTAACAAAAGCGTCAGATAGTGAGTTCCAGGCAATGGAGGGTAGATGGTGCTCAAGTCTGAAGGATGGTTCAGAATTAGAAGTAGGTTGGAGTGCCCATTCTCTCTTTATTAAGCAGAGGGCTGCATCTCTTAGCAGAGGTTCATCCTTAAGACAGATTCCCATCTTATACTCCAATCTAGATTCATGATGCCATTAGGAAGGGCAAGAAAAAAGAATATTCCATGTCATTCTCCTTATTTCAAATCTGATTATTCCTATGATTGCTCAGAAGTGCCCATGCTACAGTAGCAGCTAAAGTGCGGTTTCTTCCTTATTTATTGTTATAAAATTATCTATTATTAATATTTGTGATTTTTATATCAGCTGTATGTGCATCATTTTAAGATTTGTTTGCTTTGGCTTATAGTAGTATTTGCCCAAACACACCTAGACCTACATACCTGTATCCGTGAAAATCTATATTACTTTGACATGACTATTAGATCGAAACCTTGTGTATAGGTAGCATGTAATCAACTTGTAGTGCTTTGAACTCATCTTCCATTCCTAGCTATTTGCACACACACATCCCATTACAAGTGAGGACACTAGGTAAAGATAAAGTAAATGGTTTTCTATGAAGAGTAGTTAAAACAACTGTGGGTAAAATTAAATTTCAACTGTGCTTTTAGACCATCCTTGTTCACAAACCTACATCAGAAATGGTTGCCAGAAATGTTTCATCTCCACCATCTGTTTGATTGGTTATGTTTGGCATATAAACTACAAAAATTGACAAGAAATGTATCTAAAGGGAGAAATATTTAATGCTTGCATGAAATATCTCACAACCTATTTAACACCACAGGAGGAAGGTTTTATCTATCCCCCCACCCCCTTTCGCTGAATATCAGAAGAGGAGATGACACATTCACCCCCCTAAATACTGAAAAAACTACGAGGTGTGCTTGAGTCAACAAGTAACAAAAGCAACCACAATCCAGCAAGAGAATCACTGTGATGATGAGAGTGTTTCCATGAAAAAGTGCTACATCGAAACAATAGTTCAATTTTCTAATCTTATGAAAGTGGGAGGATGTTCTCTGCTCATTCACAAAGGAAGCTCTGTAAACTTGCAGAACTGATCACAACAAAGTCACGCATCACCAGGAACTAGTCCAATATACATTGTGGCATGTGTTGTGTATGTTCCATGGAATGAAAGCCAGCAGACTTCAAGATGCTTGGTTATCAAATTGAGGAAAGTAAAAATGGTTGGAAACTAGAGAGTAGAGATTATCAACTCACGACAGTTGAATTGAATTATTGTCTGGTTTGGATAGACAAGGTGATTTCTCTACTTGAACCTCATGTGTAGAACTCAACTAGGTTGGCAGGCAAGTTTTACTCCAGGACTGGTTATTGGACAGTGTCATACATTATAATTGTACATAAAATATATATTTATTAGGAAAAATGGATAGAGATTTTGGGGTGGAATTTTTTTATCAAAAATGAATCGAATGCATTCGAAATTTGAAAAATGAAAAGTTAAGTTAAACTGAAATGAACACAATTGATCCTTTAAAACTAGGAGCTTCTATGAGCTAAGCTTGCTTCTAAGCTACTGCTATAGCTCTTTCTTCTAGACCTCCTTCAGATTGCAAATGGTTCCACTTCTAATCCATCCAATTTGATACCCACAACTGTTATCCACATATGATCAACAGCAGCTGGAAATATATTATTTATATTCAGAATGTTTTTCCTTCCCAATATTCCATTAAACCTGTTTTCTCCCTCTCCCCTCTCTCCATGTTTTCAGTCTTTATCCTCATTAAGCCCAACCTATTTGTCTTCATAATGTGTATATCCTAATTACAAAGAAAGGGTTTGTATCAATATAATAAAAATGTTCCATGGAACATCAAAAAGAAAGGCATAATCACGGCTGGCACTGTTAATTAGGTGAAAGTGAAGTGGCAAAGTCTTTCTTTCTATCTATAGGATATCTGCAATATCCCTTCATTGTTTTTATTTTCAAAGAGAAAATCAAATTAAGAGAGCTGTTTCATGGGTCCCGCCCCTCACGACAAACATAATTAATTTAAAGGTGGTTTGACTAGTTGTTTAAATTTTGATCTTTCTGTTTTTTTCTGCAGCCTGAATGGTGTAATAATTATTTTTTATTTAAAAAAATGCTGTGAAAGAAACCACATGCCATTTGCTTACTGATTGGATTTGAAGAACTTATTAAGCCTATAATTTTTTTCATGTATTTGCTTGCTTCTTGATTTTGATTGCCTTTTTCTTGTGGGATTGTTTTTGGAGTAGTGGTTATATTATAATTTGAAAATTAAGTGTGTAAGCTAGAATTATAAACACAAAATTGCAAGCTAGAAGAATATTGGTTAGGGATGGGAATACATGATATTAACATTTTATAATTCCTGGGAATCATTTTAATGGTACAAGAGTTTGCCATATTGGATTATAAGCCAAGCCTAAATGAGATTGAGGTGGCACACAAGAAATGGATACAATAAACATTGCAGAAACAATAGAGAATGTTCCAATTTTTATTGCCCAAATTTCACAAGAATCATAGAATAAACGTATGTTTAGAGAAACTGTACTAGAAATGGGCATGCAAAGGGATATATTTTGTTTCAAAATCATGAACCAGTCGTGTTCTTTAGGAATGGATAAGTTTGCTACGGCCTATGAAAACAAAAATGCGACAGAGAGCTCGCGTACTTTGCTCTGATCTCAAAGCAAAATCTTTTTCGAGAGAAAAAAAAGTCACTTTTTCTATTCAACCTGGAACACTTGAAACAGCCCCTTTCGAAGCAGAATGGCTCATTTCAAACCTATCCCTCTATGACCACAACCCTTAAAATACCGTCCCTTGAAGAAATAATATTTTGCTCCAACCTTGAAATGAACTTTCAGAATATACGGGTTTTATTTCAAGCTTGGAACACTTGAAAAGACAGTTTTTCAGCTTAGAATGTTTTATACGCTCACCTGTATAGAGTATATATTTGCCTTTCCAAGCTTTAGGCCCTCTAGAAGTATTTTGAGTTTTTCTTGCTGAATTCCCAGTGCAGATGTTGTGGCTGGCCATGCTGATGAGGAACTCTGTAAAATGTAACACAACTTCTCCGGAGGGCACAGACTGCTCTTAAAAGGCTGCAGGAGTTAATTTGCCACTTGTGTATTGACTTTGTGTGGCTTCATTTTAAATTAAGAAATACTAGATATTGTGAGGAGGGGCTAATAGAGATCCTATTATTGATTGCAAGTTATTGCTTGAAAAATGCAAATTCCTGGGAAACTCAGATTATTCAATAAGCCTTAATGAGAGAGGTAATTTACTTCTTGGACAAGACTTTCTTTTAAAGTGTTACTAAGAGGAATTGATATAAAACAAGGAAAAAACAGAGATTTATGGAGAACCAGTGGGAAACTGGAAATTGAAAGTAACGTTTTATATTCTGCATTTCACCCAATACATTTATTCCCCTTTTTTTCCTTAAGGAAGTGGAACACATGGATATTAAATTTAGAGACATATAAAGGTGGGGGTAGAATGAGAAAAAAGGTGCCTGAGACAGCTTGTAAAACTATTTCCATTTCTCACAGAAAAAAAATAAGAAATAGGGAAAAAAACTCCTTAGTTAAAAAAAATGAGAAAAAATAAAATCAATAGCTTGATGGGAGAAGATGAAAAATGTACTCTGGACATTTTCACATTTTCTGAATTCTCACAAAATAATTCAATAATCTTTCACAGGGATGCACATTTCAATGTAAATGTCTGGCAAGGGAAAAATGTTTAAAAAGACTTTTATAGTGATGTGGGGATGAATAAAAAATAAAACCCAAATCCTATTTTGACTTGTAGATTGATTATTAGTATCCTACAACTGTTCTAAACCAATTACAGAAATGTATCATATGGCATGCGGAAGGTGTTTCGTGACATGATGAAATGTGTTTTGTGACATGTTGATTGTGCTTTATAACATGATGATGTGATGAATGTACTTTATGATTGTGACTGTATTCATGATTAAGATTGTGGTTTGTCAATTGCAGCTTATCTGTACATGACAAGATATTTCCTAACGTGGAAGTACACAAATCGATGGAGCAGAATACCTGCTCAACCTGGTGTCTAGCATGGATTAAACCCTTTGCTCTATGGATGGAAAGAAGCAGCAAAATTTATTTCCTTCTCTCTTGCATTGCAAACCAAAACAACCAGACACGAGGACGGCTTCTTCCCCCATGCCATCAGCCTGTCAAAAAACTAACTTCACAACACTGTTAAATTACCTAGTAGAAATATATCATTATTACCCTTCTCATCTTTCCGATTACTTGCTACCTATTACCTATTCTCTTACTTGTATGACAATAACAGTTGTTTGCATCTTAAAATATATAATAGTTGTGTCCTTTAATATCCTAGTTTGACTTGTAGATTGATTATTAGTATTCTATGACTGTTCCAATACAGACTGTTCCAAACCTATAAAAAAGGATAGTATGGCATGATGAATGTGTTTTGTGACAAGTTCTGTCACAAATGTTTTGATATGTGACATGATGAAATGTTTTGTGGCGTGATTGTACTTTATAACATGATGATACGATGAATGTACTTTTTGATTACGAATGCACCAAATACATACATGACACGATGAATGCACTTTATGATTATGAATGTATCTTAGGATTGTAATCACAGTTTGCCAATTATAGCCTGTATGTAGGTATAGAGCAGTGGTTCCCAAACTTTTTCAGTCCATCGCCCCCTTGGTGCTACAAACACATCCTCACTGCCCCCCACCCCCTGTAAATAGCATTATTTGGAAGAGCACACACACACACATACACAGAATGAGAGACACATAGACAAACGCACGCAAATAAAAACCATTCTCGCACTCCACTTCCCCCTCATCGCTCGCTCGCCTGTCCCATGGAGCAGGCCGAGCTCTGGGCGCTCCGGGCGCACAGGCTGAGCTCTAAACACTCCTGTGCGGCAAGCTGAGCTCTGAGCACTCCCACAGAGTGGGCTGAGCTTTGGGTGCATAGTCCAAGTTTTGGACACCCCCCTGGCCTCCTAACGCCCCCCTGCCGTCCCCCTGGCTTTCAAGTGCTCACCAAGCCATCCCACCACCCCCCAGGGGGCGGGACTTCCCCCTTTGGGAACCACTGGTATAAGAGCATGTACACCGGAGGCAAATTCCTTCTGTGTCCAGACACACTTGGCGAATAAATTCTAATTCTAATTATTTATTCTAATTCTAATTCTAGTTATTTTTACAAATAACTCAAGGCAGTGAACATACCCGACACACCTTTCTCCTGCTCTTTTCCCTACCGCAACAGCCCCGTGAAGTAGGTTGAGCTGAGAGAGAGTGATTGACTCAATGGCGGGACTTGAACTCATGGTCTCCCGCTTTCTAGCTTGGCGGTATAAAAATTTGACCAAGCAGTTAAGATCCAAGGGTGAGCAGCTCCTAGTCCACCTTCTGGAAATGGGTCTAGCAACCTGTATTTTCCTGTCTGGCATACTAAACGTAGATCAGGCCATATAGTAAGGCTCTTATTTGGTATTTTATTTGTGGGTAAAATCATTAGCTAAGGAGAAAAGGAAAGACAAGAAATAATGGCTGCAACTCTGCCCTCAGAAGAAATTCATGGCTGCTTGTAGAAAGTCTCAGCAAAGTTTGGAACCTGGAAAATGGATCTTTAACTCGGAGATTAGACAAAATGAAAAGGAAACCCCTGGAAGAATCAGCCCTCCAACTTAAGGAAGGTGGCAGAAAAGGCTTAGCACATCTTCTGTCTCCAGTTCTTTTTGAATAGATACAGTTTTATTAAATCTTCATAATATAAAATACAAATAGAAATAAAGATAGTAGGTAAATAGGGAAGGGGGAAAAGGGAGGAGACAGAAGTATGGGGTAGGGAGAAAAAGAAGAAAAAAGCATTAACATCCAATTTTTTGCTTCTACATACTTTATTTTATTTATTTTTCAAAACTTTTATACCGCCCTTCTCCCCGAAGGGACCCAGGGCGGTGCACAGCCAGATTAAAAAACGAATAACAACATAAAACACATAAAATTACTAAAAGATATATATAGGAATGGCTACATTTAAAATCATAATTTTTTAAAACCAATTTATAACAGATTAAAACTTTAAAATTAGAATAAAATTAATAATAGTTAATAAGCGGAGGCAGGTGTGGTTAGGCCAGACCGGCCTGGGTGAATAGCTATCACTATAACAACAGACTTTGTCTATTCAGCAAACCCTAAAGCCAAAATTTCATATTTTTTTTCCTGCCTTGAACACAAAGTTTAGAAGCGTTTTCCAAGTAAAAACAAAACTGGATGTGTTTTTGTCTTTGATTAAAGCAGTTCATTTGGTCATCTCTGCAAGCTCTGTCAGTTTTTCCAGTTCTACACGCAAACAACACAAATAGGGCTATAGGCATTCAGAGTTTCTTAATCAAGCAACACAGACATTTTTATAGAACTAGGGCAGGGGGGTGGTCCACTGGCACCCACAGGCCACATACTGCCATAGAACTGCGCAGGCAAGTAATTAAGGCAATTGCCATAAATAGTGGCACCCTGTGGATGAGTCTGCAGAGTTAGGTGCTCTCTAGAAGTGCTTATAAACGGAAGACATGAGGTATGTTCGCCACCTTTGTACAAATATTAAAGTGGGATACAAATAAATAAATAAATTGGGAGCGGAGGGGAAGTAGCAGTTTGAGTAAGGTTTTTTTTTGTGCCTCCGTTGGTCTGCAGTATTTCTTCCACCATCGGAACCACCTGGACGTCAGCGTGGTGATCCGAGAGGCCTACCACCTCATGGAGTGCACCCCAAAGGACATCCATCCCGTCCATATGCTGGAGGACTTTGCACCGCTGACCAAAGGGCAGTACCCCATCTTTAATAAGTACCCCAAGTTCATTGTGGATTATCAGTCCCAGGAGCGAGAGCGGATCAGGCAAGAGGAAATTGATTACCTACGAGAGAGGTAGGTATTCCTGGATCCGAGGGAAAGATGAATAAGAACATAACTTATATGGAGGAACATCGTAATATTACTGTTAGGGGCTCACTCAGACCCCAGGGCTCAGGTACTCAATGCTAGTAAGGGATTACACCTCATATATTGACTTGGTCTTCACTGATGTTCTGGTGAATCAGATCATAGGGGAAGCATCAGGAAAAAAACTATCCTATAATATCTTCACATCAGTGCTAGTGTTCGAAGAAAACACATGGTGGTTATGTTTGAAGTACAATCATTTAGCAAGAGGGCACCTTTGCTGACCAAGATGACGGAATTACAGTCCAAGATGGGAGAAGATATATTGGAAGAGCCCGTCCTGGACTTTTATGGAATATAAACTAGACTTTCTTTGTGAGTTCTGTTTGATGGTCTTAACACAGTCCAACTTGAAGTTATAAACTGATATGAACTCAGTGTAAAATGAGCCCCTCCGGCAGATGAATTTAGAACTGTCTTTCTCCTCTCTGCTGCCTGATGTTTAGAAGATGAAATGTTTGGGGAGAAATTATTGTCAGAGAGAAAATGTGTATCACCACTCTTGGATGCTATGAATTGCTTAGGTCAGTGTTTTCCAATGTGGAAAAAGTTGGCTTTGACCCTGTAGGCATAGTATGTATCATGCTAATCAGATGAAGGATGAGTCCTTTGATCACTGAAAGTAAGATTGACTTCCTTTTCCTGCCCTGTCTGGAGAGGACAAGAGGATGCCTTGACCCCTGCAGTAGAGCATCTCTGATTAAATGCTTCCTTGCAGGCAGCTGCTACATGAAATTGAAGCTAAAGCCATCGAGCACCGAGTAGAGGATGAAACATGGTATCGGAAGCAGGAGCTGCTTCAGGAAGCTGAGGAGCAAAGGAGGAATATTCTACTCACCGAAGAGGAAAAACTAGCAGAACAGAGGCGGCGGTAGGTTCAGTGTTACATCTTTGCTCCTAGTGGTAGTTTTCCGGGGGGAAAAATGTTTCAGTCAGTCAGAATCAGAATCAAAATAAGAATTTATTAGCCAAGGAATTTGTCTCCGGTGTATATGCTCTATACTTAATATACTTACAAACATACAATAAACAAACTATGTTTACAATCATAAGATACATTCATAATCATAAAGTACATTCATCTTGCCATGTACATATAAGCTGCAATCAACAAAACGCGATCTTAATCATGAATACAATCATAAAGTACATTCATCATGTCATGTTATAAAGTACAATAATCATCATGTCACAAAACACATTTCATCATGTCACAAAACACATTTCATCATGTCACAAAACACCTTCCTCGTGGCATACAATACATTTTTGTGATATAGTACAGTTTTGCATTAGGTTTAGAACAATTGTAGGATACTAATAATCTACTGATCAAAATAGGGGTGCTAAATGAACAACTATTTTATATTGTAAGATATAAGCAGCAAATTAATTGTCATACAACTAAGAGAATGGGTAATAGGAAAGATGAAAAGGTAATAATGACATATTCCTACTAGATAATTTAACAATGTTGTGTAAATTAGTTATTTAACAGGTTGATGACATTATAGTCCTTGACTTATAACCAGTTACTTGGTGACCGTTCGAAGTTGCAGTGGATCACCGAGGGGCTACCTACAACCCGGTTCTGAATTCTGATAGCCAGCAACCCCTTTTCCCATGGTTACAAGACCACATATCAGCTGCTTGGCAACTGGCCCAGTCCCATCTAAGAAGCCCAGGTAGAAAGCAAGTGGGGGCTGCAAGATCCAGGCTGTGATCAGGCTGAAAGATCTTGCTGCAAGATCAGGCTGTGTGTCTGTGGGTGGCCATAAGCCAAACTTGAGGCTGCACTTAATATAATAATATATGCAGACTATGGTGTTGACGCCTCTCTCAGTGCAGGAAACCAAATCAAAGCATCCTCATCTACTCAATTTGTCAGAATTTTTAGCAGACATTAATTCCAGGAAGCACAACCACAAGTACCTGGTCGTACCAGGATTCTGTAAACTTCTTTATATATAAAAAATAACATATATACAATACCAAACTGTCTCACCATGCTGTAGACATAGCTGGAGAGAACTCAGCAGTTAACACACCAGAGAGTCAAACTGAGAACACACATGGGAGCACACAGGCACAGGAGAATAACTACAAGCTGACCCACGCCCAGACCCTTATAGAGCAATCACTAAACAGTCCCCATTGGCTGACGTGTATCCATTCAGACATTCCAGGCCATGAATACTTTGATACAATTAATGTCTATTCCTCTTACAAAATGGAGTTTGCCTGTTTAGACCACTTCCTTGGAGAGACTTCTGTGTCTTTGAGTAGAAGCTATTTACACCTGACAAAAAGACAAGTGAGAGAAGGATGTGACAGATGTATAAAAGTATGCACAGCAGGGAGAAAGTGCATGGGAAAACATTTTGGTTTCTTTTGTAATACTGGATACTCAGGACTACCCAGCAAAGCTGCACGGTGAGAAATTCCAAGTAGACAAATACCACCTTTCCCAGGGAGCTGAATCTTCATGTAATGTGTCCAAAGTAGGATAATTTGAGCTTGGCCATTTGTGCCTCAAGGGAGAATTCTGGGTTGATTTATTTGATGATTCATGATCTGTTTGTCTTCTTGGCTGCCCGTGATATTCTCAGGAGTGTTCTCCGTCACCAAATTTCCGAAGTGTCCACTTTCTTCCTATCCTGCTTCTTGAAAGTCCAACTTTCGCTTCTGTGGAGTGCCACAAGGAATACCACAATTCTGCACAGTTCTGACCTTTGTAGGTGCAGACATATTTGAATATCTTTTCCAAGACCTTCATGGATGCTCCCTGACATGCTAGTCTGCAACATATTTCTTGACTGCTTGTTCCTTTATTGTTGATAATGGGTCCTGAAAGGCAGAAGCCACCACTTCAGCTATATTCATGGTCAATGCTAAGGTGGATTGTTTTACTTATTGTCATCAGTATGGTGTTCTTTATGTTTAATTTTAGTCCCCTTGCTCTGCGCTCCTCGAGTCTGTTACCAGAGCTTGCAGATCCTGTGCGTTTTTAGTCACCAAAGTAACGTCATTGGCATAGCACAGGTTCAGGATGTTTCTTCCTCCAGTTTTAAAACTGAGACAGAATGCTCCTCAAATAAAATTTGTTTTGTTTTGTATTTGGTTTGATTTATATGGTGGATCATCTCATCGGAGTGACTTTGGGCAGCAAACAAGTTTAAAACCAAAGAGCACAAATAAATCACATGTAATCAGAGCAAAAGAATGTCCACCAAAAGTAATCTCTCCAACAATAATAAGCCCCACGTGAGGTCCGCTAACGATAGACAAATGGCCAACAGTATCAGATCCAATCGGATTTTGTGAGGTAGGTTCTTCAAAAAGGCCAGAAATGTCCCCTGCTAGATGACATTATTTAATCAATGGGACCCAGAGCACTCCCCAATTGCTGGAACTCATGGGTGGGTAGAGATAACTGGGGGCCAGGCGGTCTCTCAATCTCCAGGCCTCAGCCCATGAAGGGCCTTTTACAACCAGCACCTTGAGTTATACCTAAAGGGAGGACAGTTTACGAAGCAAAAATGAAAATCAAGAGGGAGACTGGTCGCCTTCTTTCTTCTATCTAGCATTCTCAGGAATCTGATTGGCCACTAACAGAATGCAGGATCACCTGGGTCTTTTGCCTCCTCCAACAGAACTGACTTAGGATGAGCTGCCCAAACTTTCACCTGGCCCGTTTTCGTCCATCCATCCAGGTGTTCCCTGCCCTTCTCAAGCCCTCTTTTCTTTTTTGACCGTGAAGGTTAGCTGCTGTCAAGAGAGAACTGAAAGTGAAGGAACTGCAGTTGGTGGAAGCCGCACGGAGACGCTTTCTAAAATACCAGCAAGATCAGCGGGAAATGGAGCTTAAAAGACTCGATGATGAAATTGCAAGAAAGGTAACCTGTCCCGTTGCCCCTGGTAGCTATGAGAACAGAAACATCTGTACTTCCGGCAATTTTGTTTGACGGACTTCCTCAGTTCCTCCCAGGGAACACGTCTAGGCCACATTCCCCTGTTCCTGGTCTCTTCCAGGCTTTTTAGACCAGGAATCCCCAACTCCCCGGACCACAGCCCACTACTGGGCTGCAGCCTGCTTGGAACCAGGCTGCATGAGACTCGGGTGGATAAGCACACACAGGTGTGCCAAGCTGTGCTTGGCACAAGCAGCTCATTTTTGCACAAATGGAGTTGCACGCACATGACTGTCACTCACACAACACCATCCTCTCTTCCCCGCCCTCAGCCCACTAAGCCGGAAAGGTTGGGGACTGCTGTGTTAAGAGCTGTAGTGGCGCAGTGGTTAGAGTGCAGCACTGCATTCCACTTCTGTTAACAGTCGGCTGCCAGTAAGTTCAGCAGTTCGAGTCCCACCAGCTTGAGGTTGACTCAGCCTTCCATCCTTCCGAGGTCGGTCAAATGAGGACCCAGATTGTTGGGGGCAAGAGGCTGATTTCTGTAAAACCGCTTAGAGAGGGTTATGAAGCACTGTGAAGCGGTATATAAGTCTAACTGCTATTGCCGCTATTATTAAGCCACAGCTCCAATCATTGGCCATGCTGGCAGGTGGTTGGAATCCAACAGAGGTCAATAACGTTAACCGAAGGGTTTGGGATTTTTTTCGTAGGTCCTCCAGGAGGCTGGAAAGTGATGTAGAATAAGGAGAGACCAAAGGCTGCCTTACACTATGTCATCCCTAGAGGAATTAGGACATTCGTTGAAATGAGTGGTGGCCAGTTTGCCTGCCTTAAAAGAGGGGTAATTTAAACTCCTAGTGAACAGATTATGGGGAGAATAAAACAGGCAGGGGAAAACAAAAGCAGGAGGATGTGATTGTATTCATGTCCTGCTGGTCATTTCTTAGGTCTTCTAATGACCACTCTAGGCAGAAGGTAGTGGACCACAAAGATTTTCATCTGATTCCCCAGGACAGTTCCTAGAATTTTTGAGCATCGGATTCTAGTTTCACACTGCCTCCTTTATTTGGCTTCCTCTTGTCCCCAACCCTTCCTAGTAATGCGAGCAACTTTTTGATCCAAGCTGACATTCAGCCCCAGAATCCTTTCACCGTGACTCTTGAATCTGCCGTAATAACCAAACGTGGATGGGACACTTTACTGCCATTTTGAACTGAGAAAGATATAAAAAAAAAACCTGCTGATGCCAGGCTCCCAAATCCAAGAAAGGTGCACTGAGGTTCTTCTAAGCACTTTCCTTCGTTCTTTAGCGATACACGGAAGTGTGGCCCAACTAAAACAGGCTGCTTGCACCATTGAACATCTACTCTGAGAACTACGAAGGAGGAGGAGCCCTCTTAACTTTCCTCCCCCCACACAAGCGCCTTTACTGTTCCTGCTTCTCTGGAATGCAGCCCCTCCCTCCTGGGAATCCGGACTGCAGTACATCCCCCAACAGCCCTGGCTTAACGTAATTGAAAAGAAGGAAGAGCACTTTTCTGCAAACTCATTCTCAGAAATTCCGCCCTCAATTCAACGGTCCAGATACCTGCCCTCTCAACCTTGATAAGCGAGCCCAACTCTCTCTTGGAAACGTATCAAACCAGAAAATAATTGAACTGGATCGAATGGAATACTCTGTTTGGCCAAGTGTGATTAAACACACCAGAAATTTGTCTCCAGTTTAAAGTGCTCTGTGTGCCTGGAAAGCAACAGAGAGAATAATGATAATAATCATACCAAAAAAAGGGGGAAGTAAAGAAGATAGTAAAAAGGATAAATCATAATGCTGCACTGTATGGGTTAATATACACACACCATTGCTGCCCACCTGCATTGTGAGTCCCGCGTCTTTTAATAACAAACTTCCCTCTGTATTCCTGGTTTAGAAAGGGTGAAAACGTGGTGAAATAGCTTTTCACGAGAGGCTAGCATGAAACTCCTGTGTTGTTGTTTTCTAAAATCCATAGCAAAGGATTAAATAAAGAGACGGTAGCAAACGGTAGGCAATTTTATTTATTTATTTTATTTTATTATTTTGTTACCTTTCTATACTGCCCTTCTCCAGACGGGCTCAGGGCGGTTTACAGCCAGCTAAAATACAAACAAGGCATCATATAAAAAAACAAA
>JANHFO010001827.1:21850-33914 GCA_032468095.1 Pareas carinatus | reverse complement strand
TTTATTAATAAGGAAAATAAAATGGGTAACAGTATGAAAACCGTTACAAGCGCAGAGCATTCTTCATTATCAGGAAAATAGTTAACCACCTCCCGATCTTCAAACTTTTATCAAAAGAATCAGGAAGTCACCACCCTAACAAACTTAGAGATACATATGCTGCTAAAGTGTAAGTATCCGATTGTTGAGATTTCTGTAACTGCAGGAGGTTCTCTGAAAATCTAGTTTCCTGCTGCAAGTGTTTGACCGTCTTTTTGCAGTTTTATGGAGGATGTTGCATGAGGTAGCAGATCTATCCTGGGGCTTTTTTGCAGCCACACCATTGTCTCCAACATCTGCTTCTTAGTAAGTTGTCCTACTCTGGCAGGTCTGTGTGCTGCCACTGGACATAATCTGTTTCAGCTTCTTTCCTCTGGATGCCCGATACAGGGTATTGCAAACCAAAACAACTAGACACAAGGACAGTTTCTTCCCCCATGTCATCAATCTACTAAACAACTAACTTCCACAACACTGTTAAATAATCTAGTAGAATTACACCATTATTGCCCTTCTCATCTTTCCTATTACCTATTACCTATTACTTATTCTCTTATTTGTATGACAATAACTTGTTGCTTACATCTTAAAATATACAATAGCTGTGTCATTTAGTGTCCTAGTTTGACTTACAGATTACTAGTATTCTATGACCGTTCAAATAAGAGACTGTCTCAAACCTATAGAAAAAAAAGAATCATAGGGCATGATGAATGTGTTTTGTGACATTTGTCCCAAATGTTTTGACATGTGACATGATGAAATGTTTTGTGACATGTTGATTGTACTTTATGATTTTGAATGCACCTAATACATACATGACATGATAAATGTACTTTATGATTATGAATCTTAGGATTGTAGTCATTATTTGTCAATTGTAGCCTTATGATTGCAATCACAGTTTGTCAATTGTAGCCTGTATGTAAGAATAGATCATGTACATCGAAGACAAATTCCTTGTGTGTCCAGACACACTTGACGAATAAAATTTTAATTCTAATTCTAATTCTAATTCTAATTCTAATTCTAATTCTAATTCTAATTCTAATTCTAATTCTAATTCTAATTCTGACACTCTGAAAACAGCAGGAATGTTGGAACCCAAAAGACATGTCACCAAATTAGACCTCTTGGTGCTTTTAGTAAATCAACAAGTGTCATAAGATTCTGGGACAAGAATATCATCTAAAGACCAGATGACACTTGAATATCATGCTGAAAGTTTGAAAGAAGATAAAGGACAGCTGCTGAATGTCTATGGAGATGCTCAGACATTCAGGTCATGGCTGTCCCTAAAGTGGTTTTTTTTCAAGAGACAACTGGACTTTCTTGCTTTTCTTTGAACAGCCCTCTCGCCACAGAGGGGGAGGGATACGACATATCCTGCCTACAACACAGTCCTTTCAACAGTTCCCAGAAGGCTCCACACCCATTTGCACTGCTCAGGTAACCCCAGGACACAAATAAACCTAAAGTGGCTTCAGAGACTCTCTAAAAAAACCCAAATGAACAGCTGTCTGCAAGGGATTTAAATCCTTCCATTTCTCACTATCCAGTCAGAACTGAAGAATCAAAATGTCTTCAAAGAAAAACAAGGAAGTCCAGTTGCCTCTTGAAAAAGACTGTTGCATTATTTCTTCTTATTGACAGATTTGTACCAAATAGGCCACTTGATTACAATTACACTTAGACACAAGTCCTGCTCTATCTAGGCACTGTAATGTTTAAGGTTACTGGCTTTCCCTCCTCTGAAATCTTCCCAATTTTTCCCACCTGCTCCTCCTCTGTACAAATATTATGTCACCTATTAGAATGTTGATATCACTTTACATAGGCGCTATTTCTGAAGTTACCGTACTTTTCTCTATGCATCTGTTGTATTTTGACAGACTGTATTTGCAAGTTGTCTTGCTATGTTCATTTAAGACTCTGCTGCTTTCTATAGCATTTTCTCCTTTCAAAGTGGTTAATTCTAACCCTTTTCCTTGGCTTGGCTGGTTTGCTTAAATAAACTATTAGAGATAGCACTCAGCCTATGACCTTAATGGGCTTGCCCTCAGTGTTCGTAAGTCACAGCAGTTGCAAAGTGGGACCCTCGTGATCAGACCCATTTTCACAACTTTTTTTTTGCAGCGGTTGTTAAGTGAAACCCTTGGTCTCTTTGGCCTGTTTTTGCTTAAAAACAGAAGTAAAGATGGGTTTCAAATAAAAATATTGCAAATCACTATCACATGTCCATGAACTGTAATGCTGCTAATTTCCATAAGAATGAGTCAGTTGCCAGGTGCCAAAAATGTGATTTTGTGACCATAGGGGAGGGGCAGCCATTTAAATTTTGAAAGTGGGTCCTAAGTGTACCACCCCCAATACATAGTTTTATTAGCATAGCCTTCAATAATACCCCTTTAAAAAATAATGGCCTACTGACTTATGTTCATAAAATAAAGGATATGCCCATTGTGATGGAATGGGATAATTCGCCATGGCCAACTCATCGTGGGACCATTTGGCATGGCCAACTTTCCATGGGACAACTCAACACAGGCCAATTCAACAAATATAAACATTAAATTAATTTCAATGGAACTGTGGCCAATAATAATAAATTTTAAAAAAAACCAATCCAGAAATACAAGAGTTATAATTATCCTGATGAAACCGTAATAAAACTGAATGAAACGATTAATACAGTATCCAAAATGACTTGGCCGTGAAAGGTTATCTTAGTCCCTATTGTGGTATTTTTGTTGTTCTAAGATGCACCTTGGAAAATTTGGAGAAGTTTCATAGCCAATGGACTTAGTCTGAGAAATGCAGGTTGGATAAGCTAGTACATTTGAACTCTAAAGTCAGACTTACAAAATGTTGCTAGGAAAAAAAAGTTAAAACTTTACTGTTGAGTATATGAGAAGAAGGACATTTTTAGAGGCAATCTTGCTAAAGAAGCAATGTAATAGAAGTTTGCACCTAGAAGGCATATTTCAACTTGGTGTGCTGCTTTCTGGAACAATTAGTAAATGAAATAAAACTAAAAGAAAAGAATATTAACTGCTATTAGGATGCACTTGACATAAATGTATTGTAATATTGCTGGGTTAGGAATTTAACTGGCATGCTTACTTATGAACGTTAATATCCTAGCTCATTTACAAGTAAAATTATTATAGCCTCAAGTCATATGCATGGCATTGAGTAATCTGCAGTTTTTCTATGCCTTCCTTCAATCAAGTTGCTTCTATGCCATCCTTTAACATTGAACGGTTGGAACAGTGGAACAATGTCTTCTCAGGGAAACTCCGAAGTCTTTCTGTATCCGACTCCATCACTGACAACATAAACAATCTGCCTGTGAATGTGTAAACAAATTATATCATATTTGCTGAAAGAGAATGTAACCGTGATGTGCTTTTTATTAACACTTTTGCCAAATACAAACAAATAAATGCTGAGAAGAAGCTTCCCATTATTCTTGCTTTACCTTAAAAATATTTTTTTTAGAAAAAAACTTTAAAATAATTTTGCAATTAGACCTAATCTTAAACTGCCATGAATGTTCCTCCATCATTTCCCCTCCACAGCCCATGGTGGAAACTGTGTATAAAATTCCATTTTGCTATAAGAACCAGAAATGAACCTGATAGCCCCTTTTCCAACTATCAAATTTTATTCAAAGCTTTTTATTAGCAAAATTAATCCATGACTCCTCCGGATTACTTTCTGCTACCCTAGAGCAGTGTTTTTCAGCCTCAGCATCTTTCAGATGGGTGGACTTCAACCCCCAGAATTTTCTAACCAGCATGTTAGTTGGAGAATTCTGGGAATTGAAGTCCACACATCTGAAAAATGCTGAGATTGAAAAACACCGCCATTGACTACCACAGTTCTCCTCCTACAGCATCTACACTGGTTTAAGAAGTAAGGCATTTCTTTAGCTTACTTGAATGAAGAATGTGAACATCCTTAGTTGAATGTATTTTATGATGAATGTACTTTGCGATTATGAAGGTATCTTAAGATTGCAATCACTGTTTGTCAATTATAGCCTTATGATTGTAATCACAGTTTGCTAATTACTGTCTAGCCAGTATGTAAGAATAGAGCATCTCCACTGGAGACAGGTTCCTTGTGTGTCCAGACACACTTGGCGAATAAATTCTATTCTATTGTAAATTCTATTCTATTCTAGAGAGAGAAAAGAGAGAGAGAGATGCATTTAAAAGTCTACCTGGACAATATTTAGAAAAGAGTGGAATTTAGACTAGAGCAAGAAAGAGTTCTGGAGTCCGAAGCAATAGCAGGAGTTCTTTAAGCTGCTCAGAAACCATGGAGATAGTGTCTGTTTTCATTTTGGTCTGCCAGGTCTAACACCTCTTAAAGGCTCAGGTGGTTTCATGCCCCTGAGGGCACCTGATAATTACTGTACTAAGAGTGTTTCATAGCTTTGTCCTTCCAATGAGAAAAAAACATCACAGACAATTTGTTAAGGCATGCTGTTTGTCACCGAGGGAGTGACTTTCCAAGCTCACGTTAATGGTCATTTATTGTAATGATCAGATGTCAGAATGGATCAATGAGCATAACTTGCCACTGAGCTTTGAGGTCACCTCTTCAAAAGCCACACCAGGAACTGTGTGGCTTACTGACAAAGTAACAAAAATAATTTCACATCTGTGCTAGGTAGACCAAGAGACGAAAGCATGAAGAGATCACTGCTCTTAGCTTGGCCAGTGATGTTAATTAATTAATTTACTACAAAACACAGGACAAATTGCACATAGATTTTCCTTTTACATTCATTTTATTATAAATGCAATTAAGCAGATCCTCATAATAATAAGCAGACCATAATAACGGATGACTGTGGCAAGTACAGTTTACTGACATCCATCACTCTTCGCTGGAAAACTTCATTAATGAATAAGCAGGCATAAAAGTAACTTAACCATAAGAATTTCCTTATGAAAATTGCATACAGCTGCAAAAAAGTATTAATTAATGAAAGTTACATATCAAAAGCATTGTATAATTAGGGAGGTGGCATAGAAAACACACCAGGGATTGCTGCATTTGCATAATGTGCACACTAGGAAAAATAGGGTGAGAAAAAAGTACTTTAGGGGAAATAACAAAACTGTTCAAATTATGCATAAACTTAAAGCAATTGTAATGAAATCAGATTCAACTTTGTGTATATTTGTAGGAGGAACCAATTTGTTAGGGAGGAACCCAGAAGGAAAAGAAGAAGGAAGGGACTGTAGAAGGCAGACCTACATTAAGGACATAAGTACTGTACAGTCATCTCTGACCAAAGGCTGCTTCTGAGTTGAAAGGATTTGCCAGTGACAACACCATTGACAAAAATGACTCTTATCTTTAGTGTTAGACATTCTGTTTATATATAGCACCACAGATCAAACAGAATGTACAGTCACCATGTGCTTTTACTGCTTAACTATAGTTAACTGTAACAGGAAAAGGAAACTCTACTTAGAACACAAGAACATAGCATAGTATTGAAGGTTGTATGTCTATAATCTGAAGGTGCTTCTAACACAAATAAAGAACGAAGCATTTTACATATTTAGTTATTGGAAACAAGCTAAATTGTTGCTTAACTGAAAGTTTTCATAAAGGAAAATAATCTGATGGAAATCGGCATAAACTGCATAGATTCAAAATCTGAACAATTTCTTAAAGATCAAACAAATCCTGAAAATAAAGTAATACAATGAACCAATAATTATGTTCAGAAAAGCTCTATAGTACATTGAACATCTTTTATAGCATTAAACGTCTCACAATTTGATACTGGATATCCCATGTTTCCTCAGTTCAAGGAAAGTAAGATTACTATTATATGGGTTGCAAAAATCCGGAACAATTATTAAGTGGGCACATAGAAAACGCTGGTTTTGTTCTTGAGTGGGAAGCTATTCTTCAAAGAAGACTCGGTTTTGAAATGTGATTTTTGTTTTCCTATTGTGACTGTGGAAGCTATGTAGCACCAGACGTTGCTTCTATAGTCACAATAGAAAGAAAATGTTCACATCCCAAAGCTGATTCTGCTTTGCAGAATAGTCTCCCACTCAACAACAAAATCAGTGCATGATATTTTAGTTATATCCAGGAAGCTGTTTTTCTAGCTATCCATCTAGCTTGATATTATTTATTTTTTACTTTGTCTAGTGCTTTCCAGATATTTTGGATTGCAATGCCAATAACCCTAACCCGTGGACAATATTAAGCATATGATAATTTTTTAAAAAAAAACCTTAAGGGTATCATATTGTAACAGATGGGCCTGTACTTATTTGAAAATAATTCTATGTTTTTTTCCACATTGAATCCCTTCCAAACCTCACCTGGAACTTCTACAGATTGAATCTCCGAGTTTATGAATGCAGTGCAAATACTGCGCCATTTAATAAAGATTTTTCAATAAACTGACCATAGATCTGATGTCAGGAAAGGTAGTTCCTTCTCTTCGCTAACAAAATTAAAATATGTAAAGGAAAAAAACAACAAGCATAACAACAGATTTTGTTATATTTAGGAAGGCATTTGCTCATTTATTTATTCACTCAATTTTGAAGCTACTCAACTCCATCCAATTTCACAAGACTCTAGCTAGGCAGGCCTCAACATCAACAGCAAGCAAACAATAACACAATAAGAAGAATGGTCCTGTGAACCTCCAGGAAAATATCACCTCAGTCCAAGACCTAAGGAAATTGTCAGGGTTTTCACAATCTTGTGATCATCCTCAGAGTGGGACTATTATGGACCTCTGGGAGATTCTGTTTCACAGCTGGTACAACAGAGAAAGATGACAGACCTGGGATGCACCTACAACTGGTCCTTATTTAACGACTGGTTGCTTAGTGTCTATCTAAGTGAATAGAGTCTATCTGGGAGTCTATCTCAGTGAAGATCTCACCTGGAAAATCAACATGACTCAAGTGGCCAGAAAGGCCCAAGAGAGACTCTACCTCCTTAGGGTCTTGCAAAAAAAGAAAGTGGAACAACAGCTGATGACCTCATTCTACGGGTCCACCATTGAAAGCGTCCCTACATATTGCGTTATGGTGTGGTAGACTGGATTGACAGCTGCAGACAAAAAGACCTTACAGAAGGTGGTGAGGATAGCACAAAATATTGTGGGCTGTACCCTGAGACCACTAGATGACATTGCTAGGGCCTGTTGCCTTAGAAAAGTGAGGAAAATCCTCAGGGACGACTCACACCCTGGTCAGCCCTTTGTTACTCTCCTACCATCGGGTAGGAGATGTAGAAGTACAGGCAGCCCCATAAACAGGCTGAAGAACAGTTTTTATCCATGGGCTGTCAGTCTTCTGAATGAAAAACAATAATGTAACAATGTGCTATCCGAATGTGTTGAGTGGGGAGGGAGTGCACCAAGGGAGACAATCTCATTGTACACATTGTACAATGTCAATAAAGGTTTTACTTCATAGTGACCAAAGTTGCAACAGGTCTCTTCAGAGCTACTTATGACCCAGATCCAGAATTCCATGGCCATGCACGCACGCACACAGAAACACACACACAAAACACACTCCACAGTCACATGATCACATTTTGGAAGCTTGCAAAGGCTCATGGTCACATGATCATGATTTTCAGCAGCTTCTTCTCAGCTTCTGGCGCTCACTTCTGGTTTCTGGCATAAAAAGTCCATTGAAGAACACAGGTTCATTTAACAACCACTGCATTCACTTAGCAACCACCACAAAGAAGGTCATAAAATTGCTCACGGTCACATGGGTCGGCCGCTTAGCAACTGCCATGACTTAGGAGCATAATTCCAAGCTCTATTACAATCATAACTCAAGGATCGCCTGTAGCCTGTTTAGTCTTACAGAGAATGGTAGTAAACAGAAGGAAATTGTATCCCTGGTGAATATTGCAAGTGAAAAATTTATTTTATGATGGCATAGGTATAAAATGATTGTAAATATTTTGAACTGCTTTTCCAAACTAACAAAAAGGAAAATGAAGCAAAAAGGAAAACATTCTATAAAAGCTTAAAGTGTTCGCCACAATGGGTTTCAGATTATAAGAATTATATTGTTAGTTGTTTTTGAGTATCTTAAGGATTTTGTATCTAGCAAACTTCAAATATCATATGGCATGATGAATATCATTCAAATATTAAACCAAGGTTTTACTGTATTTACCATGTCATGCTCTGTATTATCTCACAGAGTATTTAGAAAAATGCTAATTTCTATATTTTTCAATGTAGTCGCTGAATCGACAATGACTTGATGGCATATAATTAACTGATCTATGAATTTCTACTGTGTATAGTTCAAATTATTACAAAAATATTTCAGCACCATAATGGTGAATTATGTAGTTCTCATGCTGAGAACTACACTTAACTATAGAAAGTTAATGACGTTATTTGTAGAATGACAATAATTATATTTGAAGTACTCAAATTATGACGCTCTCAAGCTCTTCAAGAGACAATAAAGAATTTTGAGCATAGCCTTGTACATAATAATATTAAAGACAACCTTTAAAAAAGACACGGCATACAATTCATAACTGACTAGATACTTGAAACTTAAAATTCATTACAGTCAAAGAGCAGCAAAGAACAATACAATTTTAAAAAAAATGATGAAGAGAGGGAACTGTATATCAATGGTACTAAAAGATAAGTCTGGAACCATTATAAAATCACCCTACATAAAAATAAGAAGAACATTTTGGACACATGATATGAAGAACTAACTGTCTGGAGAAGGCTCTAATGCTGGAAAAGACAGAAGAAAATAAAGAGAGGAAAAGGATGAACAGCAGCAAGGTGGAGGAACTCCATTGCAGTGACATTGGAGACACCATTGGAAGATCTGAAGAACCAGTAAGGGACAAATTGTCCTGGAGAAAATCTTTGCATTGAATTAAATATTCGATGCTCATTCGCAACTGCCCCGGGCAGGTTCCACTAAAGAGGGACAGTGTGCAACTTGCGGAAAAATTAGCTTTCACGGATGAAGGAAACAATTATTTCATTAAGGAGAAATACAGAATATGTTTTTTGTAAAACAAACAAACAAACCAAAACATGGAAAAATAAATAATGCAAGATGTGCATTGTCAAAAGCCCTGTTACGAGTTAGTGTATGATATTTGTACAGTGATCCAGGAATAGATCAAACACCTCAATTATGCTTTGGTAGACTTGAACGGGACGGCTTCTCTTTGGGTTGGACTGAACCTTTGAGCCTTTCAAAGCTCAGGGCCGATTTTGAGCAAGAAAAGGCCAAAGCTCCTGGATGGAGGTGGAACACAATAGCGCAGAGGAGGTCATGTGGTGAGCTCCAGTGAGATTTCTAACTCCTCTTCTTGAATTTCATCTCCATTCCCTGAAAATAGCTGAAAAATCTTCCTGGCTGTCTATCAGAGAAAGCAGGGACTTTGTGGGATTTGGGTTTTCCTTGTTGGAAAAGCATTCTGAATGAGTAAAGAAAGAAGGCTCTGTGGCATAGTTTCAGTCCCCATAAGGCATATGCCAAACACAAGGCCTGTGGATCACATCTGGCCCTGTGTCAATCCGGCCTGCAGCGAGCTTGGGTAGGCTGCAGGTGGGCCATGCCTCTGGAAGGCCCATGGCGAGCTCAGGCTGGCCATGGGGGCCGGGAGAGGTCTCTGGAAAGCCTGTGCAAGCTTAGGTAGACCATAGGTAGGCCGTCAGAGCTGGGGGAGGCCTCTGGAAAGCCCGCAGCAAGATTGGGTATCCAACGGGTAGGCCATGGGGGGGTGGGGGAGGCCTCTGTAAGGCCCACAATGAGCTCAGGTAGACCATAGATAGGCTGCAAGGCCCGGGGGAGGCCTCTAGAAGGTCCATGGCGACCATGGAGAAACTGTGATGGCCATGGGGGTACATAGGGAGGCATGGGGGAGGCCATAAGGGAACCAATCTTTACATGGATTTGCATTTTTTTTCTGAAATGTCTCAAAAATGACTGGGGAGAACAACCTAAATCTAATCAAAGAACCTCTTGCCTCCAAGAGGTTGGTACTGGTTGTAGTTATATTTTTCTTTTAGTGAAAACAACTTTACGCTGAAAGCAAGCCAAACAAACAAGCAAGCAATGATTTGCATAATCGCCATATACATTGTTCATAAGAGATGTTAGAATAAGTTTGGGATAACAAAAAAAAAATATCCACGTGTCATAACAATGACAATGACCTACCATTGATTAGCTTAGCTGCATGCACCGAAAGCTTGCGCTATGTTAAAAGAAATGTCAGTTAATTTATCAGAGTTTAAAACTAGTTGAAGAGCATTATGTTCTTCTAATTCATATATACCCCACTTAGACAGGCTTCTGAGAACATTGTTCTTCAAGCATACCTCTGACGCACTGCTGTCTCCCACTTCTAGAATGATGCACCAGCACTTGACTGCATTCAACTATTATTTTCTTTTTAAAAGCTAAGCTTTAAATTGTCCATTGAAACACTCAGAAGCTGAATTCTAAGAGCTAAAAAGCAGACAACATAATATCCAACTAGGTAGGAGCATCTTCTAATGCTAAGAAGACTCAGAACCGGGTAGCACTTGAACAAGAGACCACTAAGAAATCCCAGAGCTGTAAGCTAGATATAGAAGTCCAACAAACAACAACAACAAAAATAACGCATCTTGGAAGAAAGCAAATTACGCCCACCACTGTGTTAAGAAAACTACATGGAATCCAGCTTGACTCAAGAGCTATGTCTCACACAACAATATGTATCACAAGGCAGGATAGGAATTAAAAAAGAAAACATGTAAATGAGACCTTTCTGGCTGATCCAAAATCTGGAATTACTTTGAAGAAAACCAAAAGACTTCCATAAAGCAGAACATGGATTTCACACTTCTATGCTGTAGTCCCAAAGTTGCTTTTTCAAAAGGTAACAGGACTTTGTTTTTCCTTGAAGATGTTTCGCTTCTCGTCCAAGAAGCTTCTTCAGTTCTGAAACATCTTGGAGGAGAAATGAAACATCTTCAAAGAAAAACCAAGAAAGTCCAGTTGCTTTTTGAAAAAGCACCGTTGGGGACAAGCATGACCTGGATAACTGAAAAGCTCCACAGACATTCCATACTGTAGCTTACTCCAGACCACGCTAGATGAGTGGATGCATTAAAGGCAGTAAGCAATAGTGGGATGGATTTTTTTATATTTTTGCAATATTATTATCCAGAATAAACCTGGGCCATTCCCTCCCTCTCAATCCAACCCAGTTGTTGTGGAGAAAACTGGAAGGTGAAGGAGCATTATGTATGTTTGCCACCTTGAGTTATTTAAATATAATAAAGGCAGGATAACACACACACCAACATGCATGCACATACAGAAGCGTGTGTGTTTTTAAAGAAAACTCAATTGCTCCAAATATATGCAATCTAGCTTCCATTCTTTCCTTTTATAAATGTGCATCTATCGCACACTCCTTGGCGCAAGGCTTAAAACTAGAGAATTTTGAACTTGACTGACTTCAGGCCCTGCTGCATTTCTTTTTTCTTTCTTTCTTATCAGTAAACAACAGCTTCTCTGGGACAGATATTCTGCCCTAGTAGTCAAGTGGTACCGTTGCAAGAAAGACTAGTAGGGCATACACTATTGCAGCTTTAAATCTGCATGTGGATAATACAATATTAGTGAAAAGTGCATGCTTGACTTCTTTTAAGTATTATGCCTTGCAAGATGTATTCCCTCTTATGTATGAAATAAGATGAAGGGCCTCTTTTAAAGAGATTCTGAACATCCATATCATATTTTTTTTCCTTGTAAGCTTTATGAACAATTTTTAAAAGCTCACAGCCATTCACCGGCAGAATATCCAGATTATTTCTTTTAAGTCAAGAAAGAGATTTCTAATAGTATGATAGAATTAACATAAGTGAGGGTCGATTAACATCAGCTGGCACCTAGCTTTACTGAAGCACATCCGGAAAGAACCAGAAATGAAAACTGGAATGTTGGTGGAGAGAGAC
>JANHFO010001826.1:61276-77001 GCA_032468095.1 Pareas carinatus | reverse complement strand
TCCTCCCTTCTTCTTCTTTCTTCCTATCTTCTTTCACTATCTTACTTCCTTAGCAACCGATCTTTTCTTTTTCCCTTCTTCTCATCATTCTATTCTACTTCGCTTCAAATTCCTTCTATTTCATCTTTGTCTACCTATCCCAATACTCTTCACCTTTTAATTTAAGTATTTTTTCTTTTCTTTTTTTAAAATTTCATTATTATAATTTTATTTATTTCTTTTTTTCTTTGATTAAATAGGAAAAAATTTGTGGTTTTTATATTTACATTTTTAATTTTTAATTGATTTAATTATTTTTATTAGAAATTTATCATCAATCTGTTTATCACATATTCCTACTTTTTTCCACCTCCTCCTTGAGCTTCTGCATTGCCTTCACCCATAAGAATAAGCAAGAACAAAACAAATGAACATATACAAACTTATAATTTTAAACAAAGTTCATACAATACCTCTAATTCTACATTCCATTACTTTTTCTTCTTTTTTTCCCTTATCACCAATCCTCCACCCATTTTACCCTATTCATTTCCCTTTTTGTTTTATACATCTATAGCATATGTATATATATATATATATATATTTCAATTGCATTTGTGCTTCTTTCTACATATTTTAACACTTGATTTGTCCTAGTATTACCTATAATACAATTCAAACATAAAAGAGAGAAAAATAGATGGCAAAGAGCCCTTAAATTTCTTTACTCCCTAATAAATTTCCTTACAATTTCCTATTACAGTTTGATTTAATCTTTATCCATAACCATATCCTTGTCTTAATCCTTATCTGTCTTCTCATTTTGTTCCTTAACTATTAATTTAGCCTATCCCCTTCTGGGTGAATAGGTTATTTACATATGCTTTTCTCCTTTGAGGATTTTCTTCTCTTATTTTTTTACCATTCCCTCCTTGATTGTTTTTTCTCATTTCTCCCTCCTTTCTTCCCTTTTCAATTCTATATTGACTTCTATGTTTCATGCTGCGAACTTTCTCAGCCTTAATCCCCACTCGATTTCCCTTTCCTTTGTATTTTGGGGAATTTGCATTTTTATCCACCATTTTTTTTACTTTTTTTGGAAGACCTTGTCAGTTACCCTGCTTTTTTCCCTTTTAACACGTCTATCCCTTTTTTAGTTACACTTTGACTCTTCTTCCTCCCCCTTATCTTTTTCCTTCTTTTGATGATATTTAAAGTCCCTTTTATTTTTGTGTTTTTTTTCTCTCCATTTCTACAGCGTCTTTTATTTGAATGCATCCTTCAAGCAGGGCTAGGGTTTTCTCCCTCCATCATTCCATCCATAATTCAAAGGGATCACAAGGTTCTAGCAAGAATTGTTTAACATCTGTTATTAAGTCCTCTGGGGTCCTAAGTCTGTTTCCAGTCTTCATTACTATTCTCCTCCCCAGGTCAAACACTGAAATCCAACATGCGTTCTTATCTTTCCAATCTTGGAAATTCGACTTTCATTTCCATCCCCCTTTTTTTTTCTAGTTGGCAACCAGGCGCTCACACTGCGTTCGCATCTGTTTCCAAGGCAGTCCTCCCTTTTTAAAAGAAAGTTCTAGAGGGCTTTTCTTTTAATGCGCCATTTTCTTCCTCAGATATCCCTCCTGATCATGCCGAATCGCTGCTTTCCTGATATTTATGGGTAAAATTTGAGTCACATTTTAAAGTACTCCATTTTTTCCGCTAACTTGTAGGAGTTATTTTTAGTACCTTATAGACTTGACTGGTGCTTTTCGTGTTATTATTTTGCTTCCGTCTCTTGCTGGTATTAAGCTGTTCCTCAGTCCCGACCTCAATGACCTCTAAAGCGCCTCTTTGCCCCGCCAGAGAATAGGGGCAAATAAACAGCAGGCATTTGTGTCGGCTGGCACCTGGCCCATGCCTCTGTTGTACCCCCTCTTCAATAGCCTCTATGGGGCTGTCTAGGACCTCTCAGGGCCCCCAAAAAGACGAAGAAAGGAACTTTGGCTGCCGAGCTTTGGCAGCCTCGCCCCTGTTCAACCGAGCTCCATAATTTCCCGAGGATGAATATAACTATATTCAGTATAGTTTTGGTACAGTGCTGCTTACTGAATAGGTGAGGGTCCTATCTAAAGAGATTCTTAAATATTTATAAATAAATATTCATACCAGAATGAAATGAATAAAACAAAATTTAAAAATTCTATTCACATTTCAATCTGCAATATTGTACAATATAAACCATATATTTTCTAAAAGTGTATTGAATTAACTTTAGGTATGCCAAGTGCTACAAGGATGTGCCTTTTATTTGAGAGGACATTTTGGTCTCCTATGAAGAATGGCTGACTGAGATGTGGGAATCTGCCTTGATATTTATAATAAATTCATATTTCAGAAAGAAATCTGACACAGAATATATTTCAAATTGGAAAACATTTCTAAACTAAAATTCAATACATGAATTAGTACCATATTAAAAATTTAGATTTTATGCATAACACCTACATTTTATTTTATAGAATTTTCAAATAAAGCACTTTTTAGCAACATGAATAGAATTCATTATAATCTGTGATCTTATTTATTGATATTGGTTCTTGATATTTATAATTGGCTGAGAGCCTAACAGCAATGTATAGGCTTTAAAAATCACAATATATTTAATTATTCAAAATTCTTTAATGATATACTGGTGAATTGTAACCTGGATGTAAATCCCCTATGTATTCATTTGTATTTCAATTTTTATTGTGTTTGTTGCTCTCCTCCTTTTCCTTTTCCGTTTATATAAACTCCTTGAAATTTTGTGTGTGTGTGTTTGTGTGTGTGTATGTGTGTGCATGAGATTTAGTATTCCATTCTGTAGTTAAGCATTTGAATAGAAATTTCTCTATGTGCCTGTCTTAAAAACATAAACACAGTATTGTCAATAATCCCACCCCATCCCCACCCTTATCCAGTGGTCACTGCCAGAGACATCCAGATGAAACCAAATATGTCCAACTATTGTACCATCTGCTTGCTGTTTTTGCAAAGAAAAATTTCCTTATTATGCTCCAGAGAACAGTATTGAAAATCAGTTAAAACATGCCTAAAAACTCAACTAGCATAACTTTATAAGAAAACACAGTGAATAAGGAAGGCAAACTATAATTTAAATATCCAGACTTTCTCAAGGAATACATAGGCTTATGAATACACGGATTACTGCTTCAAATTTATTATCATGATACAACAAATGCCATTTTGCAAATAAGTTTATTTTATATCATAATTTTAAAAATATGTTAATATATTTTTCAAGAGGATATTTGCTCAATTCAATAATACTGTAAAAGGAATGTGAATTGTATTCTACCTCTGTTTTTTTACTCCAATCCCCCAAATCCTCAATAATGTGATAGGTACAATTCCAAAAGCCATCTCACTATGCTTAATAACATGATTGATAAACTCCTAACATCTTAAAGAAAGAAATTTGACATGAGGAACTCTCTATGACATGCCATATTACATGCTGTGTGCAAATAACTAAAGCTATTCATGAGAAGTTGTTTACTTATTAACATAATTTTCACACCATATTTCTCTGTGATACATACCACATGATTTTAATGAAAGCAATGAAAAAGCATAAACAAAGGCCATCTCTCTTCCCATATGCTTCAAATGCATCAAAGACCCACTTCAAAGGGGAGGTTTTCGGAAACGTTCTCAAAATTAGGAAAGAAGGATCTAAATGTTTTTCAAGAGACAGTATGCTCCATAAAGTTGGTGCCATGACTCAGGGTTTTTGTAATAAGCTAATAGGACAGTCAGATTACCTTATTTTTTCCACTGTGAAATTGTATTTATGCTCTTTGATATAATAGAACTATTTTTTCTTTCCATCATTTGTATTTTTAATACAATAATTTCTCTTTTGCTTTAAGACAAAGCAAAAAATATTGATATATCCTTTACTTATTCATCCTGAGTACCCTGAATTCTAAATCAACATATTATTTCTTTAGTCCTACAGACCGTTTTGTTTGAGCTTCCATTTGTCGAATTAAACTAGATTTTGCAGAATAGTGTTCATCAGATTCAGACAAAGCCCCAAAGTGGCATAATTTATATTGCAGGCCATCAGTTCAAAGTGCCTACTGCTCAAGCATTAAGACATTTATTCTTGGCTGCTGAAGTCATAGCCTAAGGAACCTGAGCTAAAGAAACAGTTTTTGAATTGTTCTTAAAAAAGAAATGTATAGCTTTCCTTTTTTTATATAAAGTGAGAAAAGAAGAAGAGAATTCAATAACTATCCAGTAAAGACCAGTAAGAAATAGAATTGTACAATTGCTAGAAATGTATCAGAAAGACTGTTTTTACATTTTTGTTTTGTTTGTAGTGTGTTACAATGGTACAATTCATGAAGTCTATTTTTGTTGTTTGTTTTCAATCTCTAATTAAACACTTTCAAAATCTTCTAAACATATCATGGTTTCAAAATCTTCCAAAATTCCTTCATATTTTGGCTTAGCTGTTCCAAGTATCATTACTTGTAAATTTTACCCAATACCGTGATCAAATCAAATTTATATCATTAAAGTTAAAGCTGCTTTGCAATTTTTCTCACTAGATTAGGTCAAAAATGTGAAAAGATATGAAATTTTAAGTGTTACTTGCTTCAAATAATCAGTGCAATCTATCTTTTATAGGGGAATCCTTCCCCAGATGGAATCTACATGAAATAAGTAGCTTTTTCTGAGTAACGGCTTACACTAACCATCTGAAGTTGATCTAAGAAAACAGAACCATAGTTTTACACCCATGATATACAGCACATTTCCATTCTTCAATTATTCAGCATAAGCTACCACTGTTCTGATTCAGAGAATTGGACTGAGTTTCAATATTGAAGAAGGGAGACCATGGCTGGATTTATTTCCAAATGTTTCTATTAAGTTTGATTTAAGCAAATTACTTTGGTATTCTTTTGAAATGAACTATTCAGGAAAAAATAGCTTTTTAAAAAGCCAAATTATTTATTATATCAGCAGCCAAACTGGATTTCTTTATTTATATTATATCCCACCTTTGCTATTTTTACGACTCTTTACTATTTTTATGACTCAAAGCAGAAAACATATCTAATAGTCCCTTCTATTTCTCCCACAACAGCGACTGGGTGAGTTATCTTGGGCTGAGAAAGAGGACTAACCCAAAAATCACCTGTTTGAGTTTTGTGTTCACTAGATGCAGGAGAGATTGGCAGGGGAGTGGGGGTAGAGCAGACAAGGCATGGGTCAAGTTATTCCTCAAACATTTGGCAGTAAAATGAATGAATTTCAGCTGCTTAATATTTTTACCTGTTTTTTAAAATGACGAGTAGTGATAGGGACCATGGGCTAGTTATATGTTTGACTCTTCTATTGTTCAGATGGGGTTAAATAAGCCTTCAACATTGCTGCTAATTCTTGACATAAAAGATAAAGGTTCCCCTCACACATGTGTGCTAGTCATGTCTGACCCTAGGGATGGTGCTGATCTCCGAAGACTTCTCTGTAGTCATGTGGCTGGCATGACTAAACATCTAAGGCGCATGGAGCACTGTTACCTTCCCACTGAAGTGGTCTCTATTTTTCTACTTGCATTTTTACATGCTTTTGAACTGCTAGTTTGGCAGAAGCCGGGGTGAGTAATGGGAACTCATTTCGTTATGTGATACTAGGGATTCAAACTGCCGACCTTCTGATCGACAAGCTCAGGCAAGCATGCAGTTGTTTAAAACAGACATCCTCATAAATTTCCATTTTAGTCAAAAAGGTTAAAACCACATAACTGGATTTTATCTTTCTTTTAAACAATAGTCTCAATTGTTGTTAGATTGAGAACCATGGTGGCGCTGTGATTAGAATGCAGTATTGCAGGTTAATTCCGCCAACTGTCAGCAGTTCGATTCTCACCAGCTCAAGGTTGACTCAGCCTTCCATCCTTCCAAGATCGGTAAAATGAGGACCCAGATTGTTGGGGGCAATATGCTGACTCTGTAAATTGCTTAGAGAGTCTTGTAAAGCACTATGAAGCGGTATATACATCTAAGTGGTATTGCTATTGCTACATGTATCCATTCTGCCATCTGTGCAGTATTTTTCATGTATATAATAATATATTATTTCTTGTACTGCTAAATAGTCTTCTTGATAGCTTTTGCATGGCTAGGGAAAATATATTGTGTAAAATATTGATTTAATTTTTTGTTATATTTAGCTGTGATATATTCTGAATGAAAAAAATAGAATTTTACGGAGTCTGAATCATTGTATGCTGCTATTCTCTAATGGTAAAGATAATGTTACATTGTTGCAGTTGTTTCAGATGAAAGACTAATATTCTGTCAGCCCTTTCATTTAATTTCCAATTTCAGTAAACATTTTGTTTCAGGTGAATAATGGCAATTAAATTCCCATTTATGTTAAATATAATTCTCATGCGGGCTATCCTCCACATATTCTTAAATGTTTATTGACTTCTTTATTCAGGTATTGATTTCAAATTTAATTTAATATATTTTAATTTAAAATATTCTAGCCTCCCCATATGTAAAAGTAAGTATATATCAGCTTGTTGTACTTTAGCAGTTAAGATTGCAATACTTTCCATGTAGAAGAATTAGATCTAGTTACAGTACTATTCAGTCTAAGAAGAGATCTAAAATTTGATTAAAATTTCAAGTCATAAGTATCTGTTCCATAGAAAGTTAAAAAAAGTCTGCAATATATCTGGAATACTCTTAGTAGGATCATAGAAATTAATAAATGCAGTATATTTATTTAAATACTTGGTCACCAGTATTCAAATTTCCATTGGATTTAACATTTATTTTTCTCCAGACATGACATTTTAGCCTCATTAATCAAAATTACTACAGTTATTGCAGATTGTGAGTTTCCACTCATGCATACTTGACCAAATTCTCTGCTAGATCAAAGAGTGTTCTGTTTTAGCAGATTAGAGTTTCTCGTTAAGAGAAAAAAATATCAGGCTTTAAAATGTCCAGTTTCCTAGTTCAAAAGGAGATGAGTAAAAGAAGGGAAGGATGACAGGGGAAAGAAAGGATGAAGATTAGAAGGATAAGAAGGAAAGAAAGCTTTGGGGAAAAATGCGGAAAAAAGAGATTTGCAAAAAATAAAAGTGTATGTAAGAGGTTTATTTATTAGGAAAGGAATAAGATAGATTGAAACTACTAAGGGAAATTATCAGGAAGAAATTGTTTTGAAAACATGGATGGTATGAGATTTAACTATTACTTAGATTTAAATGAGTTTAAATGAATTCTTAGTGAAAAATTGATAAGGTTGGGGGGAAAATAGATTAGTGATGGTTTAAGAATGATATACTGTATGGTGGTTGAAGACTATTAATAGGTTATGGTGTTGAAAAAAGAGAAATATTTATACATATAAAAATATATAATAAGAAGAATAATATTTGGAAATATGTGTGTGTGTGTATATATATATATTCGAAAACAAATATATATATTCAATTTCCAGTAAAACAAGGATGTGGCTAGCTGAAGAGAGCTAATAAGCTCGAAATAGATCTACCCTAGTCTTCCTTGAATTTAATTTAATTATAGGGAAATATATATATTTCCCTTTCATCTTTCCTTGTGCCACACAAACTATGGGTTTCTGGGAAGTGTAGACAGAAAGCATGGGGGCACTGAAGTGGATACAACTTTGCCAACTTTCAGTCACACAGGAGTCAAGGATTCCTATCGGCCCTCCCAGGTAAACCAAATAGGAAACAGGACTAGATGGAATGAATTCTACTAAATTAAGACTAAATTAATGGAATCTTGCAGAATCTGAAGGCATAAACCTCTGTGCAGGTCCTTCCTAAGTTAGCTTTTTCGTGACTGTTAAGCTGCTAGAGTTTCCTGCCCTTCTTTTCTGATTGTTTTCTAAGCAGCATCTCTTCTCATCTTTTCCCAAGGTAATTCACACATTTTATTACTGTCCCAGATTTTGGACACTTTCTATATGCTATCTCATTTGAGGTATGTTAATTCCAAAATTGCTGTTCTACAATGCACCATTTTGTCCAATTGAAGTTTGCAAAGTATCAAACATACTCTGAAACCACACACATACACACAGGCAGATATACACAGGCACAGATACGGCATTTTGTAACAGAGGACCTAACCATATCATTAAATAACTACTACCACCAAAAAGATACCAATAAACCTTCTCTATAGTTCATCTGATTTCTTTCAAAGACACCTAAGTCAGTGGCCATCACTGTGGCCTGTGGCTATAAATTCACAACATGATTATTCAGCAAGCACAATTTTTTCATGTATTATGAATTTCCCCCCAATTTAATCAATGGAGTTCTTGCAGGGAGAGCACTACAAAAGGCAGGGTTTAGGCTGAACTGGAGAGTTTACTTTTACCTTATTTTAGAAAAAGAAAATTTGCTTTCATGAGACTCTTGCCCTAAGCGTTCTAATGCAACACTTTATCTCAGGGATATAACTGTGGTGAGTCTCTCAGAGCACCTATGAACATTTATTGGAGAAGGAAGTATTGCAGTAAATTGCAGCTGCACACACAGAGACTGACAGACACTTGCCACTGAGAGCAAAGTACTTCTGTATATGAATGGAAGCTCAATATCTAAGCACAGCTTGCCTTTAGCAAAAACCCCAAGGCACTCTGGAAATTAACCTCATATGAATCACTGAATGGTTCCCTCTACTGCAAGTTATTATGTTTTCATCCTGGGTTTTTGTCAGAGGTTTACAATGCTTTTTCGGTATACTTAGTGTTTGGCAGGGGTAGCAATCTGTTTCTTGATATCCATAAGTTGTTTCTTCTGTGGTGTTAGCCACTATTAATGTTTTCTCTTACTGCATACCGAAATTTCCTCAGTAATCTGGCCTTCTACAAATTCTTCAACTGCATTGTTATCAATCTTGTGGGATATCTTATTGCAATAGATCAGGCACAGAACTCCACAATTTTAGATATTTTTTTCCAGATGCGAGTTCACTTAGATCAAAGCAGCTTGCTCACAGATAAGGAGAGTTGACTCTAGTCAATCACCTTCAGGGATGATTATAAAGGCAGAAGAGATTAGAGTCATCAACCTTCTTCCCAGGTAAAATAAAAGCTAGCAGTAGTTTGAGGACACTAGTTGTAAAAGTAGCACAATAATATCAATAGGAGCAAAACTAGTCAGTGCAAAGATGATCTTAAAGTATAAGGTAAGCTGATGCAGGAAGATGTTATCCTTTGGGGAGATATCTAGATTTAAAGTCATGTAAACCTGTGTAGCTAAGTAGCAGCACTTGGAATTATGTTCAGAAGCAGATCAGAAGACAATCAGTATTTTCTAGAGCAAGCATAGATGATGCCAAAATGGTAACATGATGACATCAAACACAAAAATACACAGTTATGTAATATCTTGAGATGCCTTGACATTTGATAACGGGCATATATACATCTCATAATTTCACTGATGACTTCCCTATAGACATGCTGTTATTTGCACAATTTGCACTTCCCTGTGGGAACATCTCCGCATACAGTGGAATTCCTTAAGCAATAGCCAAATATGCTACAAATAACCCAAAGCACTTCAGCAATATATTGCTCACACATGTTGTGACAGTTTAATTGAAAAAAATTGAGGAAAACATAAAACTGACTTCAATTTATTGAAAGTAATTTGGTACAACTCTGCAGTCAAGTGGGCCCTCCAGTGACCAGTTAGTTCTTCAGGCTGTGAACCTGAGCTTCTGCCAAGAGTGCCACAACCCTAGGAACCCATTAACTCTTTTTTATGGACAACATAAATATTCATCTCTGCCCTTGACCAGGGAACTGAAGGCCACTTAATCTGCCCTTCTTTACTCTTAGAAAAAGTGAGCAATCACAGATGGATTTTGATTATATTTAACTATGTTTAAATAAAATAAATGAAGGGGGAGACCAACCTGACTTCATACAATGGCCAAAACAGCAGCAGTTGCCAGACAGAAATTGATTAGTTACGTGCCATCCAATCATTTTAACTTTTAGTAACCTCATAGATTTTCTCCATGACAATCTATCCCTAACCTTGTCTGTCTGATATTCCAACAATGCACCCATTCCCACTGACCTTGGACGCTGCTACAGGGCATTGCAAACCAAAACAACTAGACACAAAGATAGTTTCTTCCCCCATGTCATCAATCTGATAAATAAATAATTTCTGCAAGACTGTTAAATTAGCTAGTAGGAATATATCATTATTTCCTATTACCTATTACTTATTCTCTTAATTGTATGACAATTAACTTGTTGCTTACATCTTACAATATAAAATAGTTGTTCATTTAGTACCCCTATTTTGACTTGTAGAATGATTATTAGTCTACTACACCCATTCTAAACCTATCACAAAAATGTATCGTATGGCATGAGAAAGGTGTTTTGTGACATGATGAAATGTGTTTTGTGACATGATGATTGTACTTTATAACCTGATGATACGATGAATGTACTTTATGATTGGGATTGTGTTCATGATTAAGTTCGCGGTTTGACAATTACAGCTTATATATACATGATGAGATGAATGCACTTTATGATTGTGAATGTATCTTATGCTTATGCGCTTTATGGACTTTATGATTATGAATGGATCTTATGATTGTAATCACAGTTTGTTTACTGTATGTATGTAGGCAAAGAGCATGTACACCAGAAACAAATTCCTTGTGTGTCCAGACACACTTGGCCAACAAATTCTGATTCTGATTATGTAGAAAGAGATTAGATAAAGACCTAGCAATGTTAGCTTTATTCAGGTTAAATTTGGCATAATCTTTTGTAGTTTAGCACAGAGGTCTTCAACCTTGGTCCCTTTAAGGCCTGTGGACTTCAACTCCCAGAATTCCTCAGCCAGCTCTAACCTTGGTCCCTTTAAGGCTTGTGAACTTCAACTCCCAGAATTCCTCAGCCAGCTATGCTCAGCTATGCTGGCTGAGGAATTCTGGGAGTTGAAGTCCACACGCCTTAAAGGAACCAAGGTTGGAGACCTCTGGTTTAGCACATTACCTTAGCCTATCTAATTCATCATTCTAACCATTGTCTATCCACTGCAGGATGAAGGCCTCATCCTCATGTTTCTGACTCGTATGATCCTGATCTTTTTTTTTACTAATTGGATCAGTTATACCTGCTGGCATTGTGTGCTGTTTTTGACCAGCTTTTGACCAGTTAACCAGAGCTGCCTTGGTCCACCTGCCATCAGTTCTTCTTGCTATGTGACCAGCCCGTTTCCATGGCAATTATTTTACTCTCTGGTTTTTTTCATGAACCGGAAGGGGGCGTGGTTTTGCATGCTGTCTGCATCCGGCCAATGGGGCTCGACTTGTTTGCGTGGCTCGGCTGCTGGCATGCCGTGGACCCGTGCCGGTCCATGGAGCAGGGGTTGGGGTCTCCTGCTCTAATCCGTGTGCGAGTCTTTCTGTCCTGCCTTGCAATGCCAAATGTAGTCTATAATGCAGTGAGCCCACAAAATAGCCGAATTGTCTACCTGGGCTATAGATGAAAGGGAAAACCGATGTATGAAAGGGAAAAATCAGCTGGAAATTAGTAGGAGTTTTCACATATTGGTAGTCCTTCACTTACAACTGTTCATTTTGGTGTTGATTCGATGTTACAGCCGCACTCAAAAATGGAATGGAATGGAATAGGATAGGATAGAATAGGATAGGATAGGATATATGGAGTGAAGTGGAAAAGAATTGGAATAGAATAAAATAGAATAGAATGGAATGGGAATGGGAATGGGAATGGGAATGGGAATGGGAATGGGAATGGGAATGGGAATAGAATAGAATAGAATAGAATAGAATAGAATAGAATAGAATAGAATACATGGAATGGAAGAGAGGAGAAGAGATCCCAATTTTGATCACATGACTATGGGGATGCTGCAAGGGTCATAAATGAAAAACTATCACAAGTCGCTATTTTCAGTAATGTTGTAGCCTAGAACAGAGGTCACTAGATGAATAGTTGTAAATCGAGGATTACCTATAACACCTAGTGAGCTTTGGGATGAATGAGAATATAATGGTAATCCTCAACTTACAACAGTTCACTTAATGACCATTCAAAGTTACGACGACACTGCAAAAAGCGACTTACGGCCCTTTTTCAGACTTGCGACCGCTGCAGCATCCCCGTGGGCACATGGTTTCCTTTCAGATGCTTGACGGCCGACTTACATGGACGATGAACACCGTGTCCCTGGGTCACGGGATCCCCTTTCGCGACCTTCTGACAAGCAACCCGGGGAAGCCAGAGTCCCTTAACAGCCGGGGTTGCTAATTTAACAACTGCAGGGATTCCCCTACGATCGCAATCGAGCCCAGAATTAATGTTGCTAAGTGAGACATTTGTTTAAGTGGGTTTTGCCTCCGCTCTTGCTACCGTTTTTAAGTGAATCTGGCTTCCCCGTTGCCTTTGCGACCATCATAAACATGAACCGGCATCCAAATGCAAATCACGTGTGGATGGTGCAACGGTCATAAGTGTGAAGAACGGTCCTAAGTCACTTTTTTCAGGGTCGTCGTCACTTTGAATGATCACGAAACGAACTGTTGTAAGTCGAGGACTACCGTTATAACCATCAAGACTTACAAGGCTCCGTTATTGTTCCAAGTCGAGGACTTCGTTTATTGTAGTGATCTTATAAAAGCTGGCAATTATTGTCTTTAATAGAAGCTTCTCCTGTTGAATAGAATATCTATTATACCACTGCAATTCACAGCTACCGTATTTCTCCGAAAAGAAGATCAGGTCTTATATTAATTTTTGCTCCAAAAGACGCATTAGAGCTTATTTTTCAGTTAGGTCTTATTTTGGGTGGAAATACGGCACTCAATGCATCCATCTGGCTGACGATCTTAACTGGGGCTTATTTTGGGGGTAGGGCTTCTATTATTAGCCTCCTGAAAAATCAGGCTAGGGTCTTATTTTTCAGTTAGGTCTTATTTTGGGGGAAATACGGTATTCAATGCCTCCGTCTGGGTGACGATCTTAACTGGGGCTTATTTTTTGGGTAGGGCTTCAGGAGGCCTTCCTTACAGGCCTCCTGAAAAATCATACTGGGGTTTATTTTCCAGTTAGGTCTTATTTTTGGGGAAATACGGTACTCAATGCAACTGTCATGGCTGACGATCTATACTGGGGCTTATTTTTTTGGGGGGGGGGGAAACAGGGTAGTGAATTTCTCCGGGATCCGTTTGGTGCCACTGAGTTTTTCCGTACACAGTAACTACCTACTGACGATCAGCAAGCCTTGCCAGGTGTGGGGTTCAGGCTAAATACGCCAATAAGTCTTTGCAGAGATCTGATTCTTGGCATCTGTCTCCCACTTAAATCCCTTTAAGCTCAAATCCCCTCCCCGTGTCTACTTCTCGACATTCATTAAATTTTCAGCCTTTAGAGCCAGAACCTCGGTTTGTCCAAAGCTTACAAATGCTACACATTGCTGGCTTTATCCAGTCCGGTCAGTCCATCAATAAAATTGAACATCAAGTTTGCTTGGTGTTGTTGTTTTTTTTCACTCTTTGCAGAGGGATTATTGTAAGTTCTGGAGTTGGGTTACCTGACAGAAGCTCTCTGTTTTTAGCTCAGGGAAGATAGGAACCATCACTTTACCTGTTCCGCTGAACAAAGGTGCAAAATACTTTCGATCGATTCAATCGTAATAAGAGTTGGAAGGGACCTGGGAGGTCTTCTAGCCCAACCCCCTGCTCAAGCAGGAGATCCTAGATCAGTGATGGCGAACCTATGGTACGCGTGCCCCAGCGAGGCACGCAGATCCCTCTCTGCTGGCACGCGAGTCAAGTCGCCCCAGCATCGCTCCAGAGCTGAGCAAGCTCAGAAACACAGTAGCAGCGCCGGGTGATGATGTCACAGGGCCATGCACATGCTCAGAAAGAGTAAAGACACTGGCCGATGACATCATGAGCTGCATCTCATTAGCTACGATTCCTCTGGGCACTCAGTGCCTAAAAAGTTAGCCATCACTGTCCTACACCATTTCAAACAAGTGACAGTCCATATGCTCTCACTGTACACAGAACACATCCATCCTGTCATAAAATACATCCATCATGTCGTCAGATACATTTTAGTGATAGGCATAGAACAGTCCTAAAATGCTAGATAAGCAATCTACAAGTCCTACTAGGATACTGAATAAAACAACTACTATAGTTTGTAGGAAACAAGCAACAAGTTAATTTTCACACCAGTAAGAGGATAGGTTATTAGGTCCATTTTGATTAGATTAGGTTAGAATTCCCTGCCATAAGCCACAAACATAATCATAAAATACATTCAACCTGTCATCGTGTCAGAAAAATGCATCCATCGTGTCCTAAGTTACATTTTTGTGATAGGCATGGAACAGTTATAGAATTCCATCTAGGCAATCTCCAAGTGACACTAGGGTACTAAATAAATAACTACTGTAGACTGTAGGATAGGAGCAGCAAGTCAATAGTCATGCGAATGAGAGAATAGGTAATAGGTATGATTTGAGATACGGTACAAATCTCATTCTGCGCGCATGTACAGTACGGATGGGGACACCCACGCCCCCCAAAGGAATAACTTTTCTCCCTACTTAACTCTTACCTCTCCCCTTCTTTTCCTTGCTCCCTGCTTCATTTACGAAGTTGTTCAAACTAGATCGGTTACACTAGTTAGCAACATTCGAGGGGAGCAAACCCCTGTGACTTGTCTAGCATTCCAACCCCCTCCCCAAAAACCCGAATGCGCGCTGTTGTTTCCCCGTTCTACATTCCACGATGATAAACGAGGGGGGCTTTGTCTGGGTCTGCATGCTCCAACAGTTTCTTTTCCTGCTAGATGGGAAAACGCAGAGGCGAGAGAAATTAAAGGGGAAATAAAAGAAAATTCCAGCCGGCCAAAAATCCTCTTATTTGGATCGAAAAAGGGAGAGGAGGGGAGGAGGGTTAGAACGATTTCTTCGGCCTGTTTTATTTGTCATCTAAATGCAGGCGGGGAGAAAAATATAAATATGGAAGACCCCCGCGAGCATTGGTGGTTGTGCTCCTCTACTCAGATCCCCTCTAGGGGTGTGCAGGGTGATATCAATGCTTTGGATAAGTTTCATAATAAAGTGTGCAGGGTGGGGGCGGGCAGGCGGGCAGGAGGATGGCCCTCTTTATTATTTCTTGCATGGGGCACGTCTGGGTGTGTGCGTGTGTGTGTGTGTGCCTTAAAACAACTCTATTAGCGCTGAGCGAGCCACCTTAAGCAGCACCTGACAGGTACAAACTGTTGCCGGCAGCTCAGGCCCCTCGGTCTGATTTCGCTGCAGTGTGAAGGTTGACGCGAGTCATTTTGCACCCAATTACTCCGCCGTAAATTCGTCGGATGATTCTTGTCGCCCGGTATTGATCCGACGTGTCACCTTGAACTTGTTTATTGACACATCAAATTCCAAAGGCAGGCCGAGTTCAATTTACCACTTCCCAATTATGGTATTTATATGATGTCACCGGAGCTCTTGGAGCCAGCCGTGTTCAGACAAGGGCTATTTCTCTGCTTCTTCGGCCACCATTTGTCACTCATATCCCTCTCTCTCCCTCTCCCTCTCTCTCTCTCTCTCTCTCACACACACACACACACACATACACACATACACACACACCAATCAC
>JANHFO010001825.1:172333-185736 GCA_032468095.1 Pareas carinatus | reverse complement strand
GTGCCATCCTAATTGCAAGACATAACCTTCCAAGTATAACATTCTCTTATTCCTTAATAATATCCATTCTTTAATCCATGTAAGTGCAGATGCTTGGCGGTACAAATTCCAATCTGGTTAGACTCAGACCTCCTCTATCCTTATCATCTTGCCCTTGGAACAATTTCTGTTTCTTCCTAATGATCTATTTTGTGGCAGGTTCATCTTTCGGAGCCACTAATAACATCGTGGGCGCCCGGTCCTCATGAGCACGAAGATTTGCCCTCGCCGCCGAGACTCGCTTCTCGCTGGGGAATATCGTGCTATTAAAGACGCCCGTTTTATCGCTAGTTCTCGACTTACGACCTCAACGGAGACCCCTAAATTTCCGTGGCTCGATGAGGCATTGGTTCTGTGAATTTGGCCCTCATTTTACAAAATTTTCTTGCCGCAGATTGGTTCAAGTGGATCGCTGCACTTGTTACGTTAGCCCCACAGTCGTTAGACGGCTTCCCTCGCTCACCGGGAGGTCACAAAAGGGAAAATCATTTGACCCCGGGACAGTAAAGCGGTCGTCATTATGAGTTGTCAAGCATCTGGATTTTGATCATGCGGGGAATGCCGCAACGGTTATAAGGGTGGGAAAGGGTCCTAAGTTGCCTTTTTTAAAATTGTAATTTCAAACAGTTGCTAAACAAAGGGTCATAAGTCGAGGACTATCTGTATATCTGCGTATAATCCAGCAGCCGACAACCAGCAACGTGGAGAAAATGAGCCGGGCGCGATCTTGGGGAGCAATCAATCATTTGCCCCGGCACGGTCCGTGTAATTAAATCAACAGTCAGTTGCTTTTTCCTTTCCATCTGTTTTCTTTCCCCCAAAATGAATGAATAGAATTAAATCGAACTGTTTCCCGGCCCGACACCCACCAGGTTCCACCCAGCGCAGCCGCAATGGGGTTTCCTTGCATTTTGGTTTAGTGTCCTGCATGAAGGAGCACCCTCGACTCCCTTCATGGGGGAACGGTTGCTTTTACTAAAAAGCCAGGCGGTTACACCCTGTTTCCCCTAAAGTAAGACACCCTCCGAAAATAAGACCTAATTACAGTTTTGCCTCTCACTGAAATATAAGGCCTCCCCCGAAAATAAGACCTCCCCGATAATAAGGCCTCGGACTTTCGGTTCCGGGCGACCTCGGTGGAAAAATAAGACATCCCCTGAAAATAAGACCTAGCGCATCTTTGCGTGCAAAAATTAATATAAGGCAGTGTCTTATTTTCGGGGAAACACAGTATATGTTTATATGGTATGGTTATACTTACACTTGCTTTCTCATACATGCCTGACTAAATAAATAAATAAATCAACCATGATTTGCCATGACTGACCTTAAAGAGTACCTGAAAAAATGCAACGGAAAACAATAGTTGAGTGGAACAGACATTTTTCCTATCTTCTCTGCTTGGCAATGTTGCGCAAGTTCCAATTCTTATCTAATTACATAAGCTCTTTCCATATCACTGAAACGCAAAGTACATTCCCTCCCCTCCCTCGATATACTGTACTTTTATGCCTGAATTTCCCCCACCCCATGGTATGTACAGATTAGAATTGCTCACCTTGGAGAGATACACATTATTTTTGTCTCTTGACCTGAATTTTAGTACCTGCACATGTTCCGAGATGGTGCACACTCAGCAGATTGAAGACTGATGAAAAATAATAAGTTCTCCCACAGATGGATGATTTGCCCCTTCCTAACCTTTGCCCTGCAATCTTCTTCTAAATCTTTGATTTCACATTTATCTTTATCTGCTTACTGATTTAAAGGCCCCATTAACTGTTTAAACTTAAAGATCTGTTATTCATCTTTAACTGTACTTTACTTCAATTTTCATCTGTTTGAGAACTAGGAAAAATTCCCTTCTATTTTCTCTGGAAGTGAGGTGGAGGAGATGTTTTTTTAAGGTCTATATTTCATGGTTTCCCTCCATCATCTTGTATGAAAACACTATCTCCTCCTTTCCCTTGCCTCTTACAATAATGTTTATGGAATTACATTTGTCCAACTTTAGTTTTCTGTGGTTGAGGAGTTACAGTGCCAAGTAGAAAGCTTGCCAACGACATTCTTCACAGACTCTACACTTAATCCAAAGGGACAGTAGTATGAGACAGATGTTTTTGTACTCTTCTAAACCTGCATCACAAGCAATTAAAAATAGATTTAATAGACTGAAAGAATACGCTGAGGAAGAGCCTAAACTTTAATAGAAAACAACTTAATGAACTTGAAATGTTATACAGATGGGAGGTTGAACAACTGGCCCTGTGGTGCAGCCGGAACAATCAGGAGCTGAACACACTTAAAACTGTAGAGGTGATAGTAGATTTTAGAAGGAGCCCTCCTATTCTACCACCTCTTACAGTATTAGACAACACAGTATCAATAGTAGAGATCTTCAAGTTTCTGGGTTCTATAATCTCCCAGGACTTGAAATGGACACTTAACATTAGAACCATCATTAAAATGGTACAACAAAGAATGTACTTCCTGCATCAACTCAGAAAATTCAGATTGCCAACTGTATCAAGAGCTGCTGATACAGTTCTACAGAGGAATCATTGAGTCTTTCATTTGTACTTCTAAACCTGTCTGGTTTGGCAAAGCAACCAAACAGGATGGTTGCAGACTTCAACAGGTAGTTAGGACTGCAGAAAAAATCACTGCAACCAGCCAGTCTTCCATTGAGGATGTGTCTACTGCACCAGGCAGAAAGTGGGCTGAGAAAATATCTACAGACCCCTCACATCCTGAACATAAACTGTTTCAATTCCTCCCCTCAGGACACTGGTATATGGCATTGCATGCCAAAACAACTAGACACAAAGACAGCCCCTCCACCCAATGCCATCACTCTGCTAAACACCTAGCTCCCACAGCACTGTCTTGTGCTTAAGAATATCTAATCACGTAGTAAGACTGTATTGCTATTAATCTTCTCTTCTTCCCTATTACCGTCTCCTATTGTTATCTTTGTTGTTTGTATCTTATGATTTAAGATTTATGATTTATCACTTTGTTCTTTGTATGTACACTGAGATGCACAAATTCTAAGTGTGTCCGGTCACAATTGGTCAATAAAGAATATTCTTATGAGTAACTCTTTTCATCTTCTTTCTCTGGTTTTCTTTCTAGAAAGAAGGACATTTACAAATCTCAAGATGTCCAGCAGATCTGTACATAGAAGACTTCACACCCGAAAAGAGAGTAGAAATCATAATTAATAAATAAAGTGCTGTGATTGATGAATGGCTTTAACCCATGTCTTAGGCCCATGGGTTTAGAAATCTTTCAAAACTCATTCTGACTCTTGTTCTCTGCTTTGCCAGTGCAAACATAATACTTTATCTAAGTTTAAGAGCATTTTGACAGGCTACGTACACTGCTTGTTTGAACAACTTTTTTAAAATATAAAATTTTAAATTAACAGGGCAGTTAATTTTTATTTTGTAGGACGTTTTGCATGACACAAAGTACCTCCCTCTCTGACACTTCTGTTAGCCAGAAGTGGCTGTTATTGCATTCCTCCAGAGGAGCAACCACTATAATTTTAGGAGCACAGTTTCATGAAATTGCTTTGATTTGCACAAACCTTAATCAAAGTGAAGTACCCTTGAAAGTTTTGCACAGCCCTAATCTCTTGCTAAGTTGATTTAATTCTAATAAAACTAGAAGTTTGCTGAAGAATTATTTTAAGTTGCTCAATCAGCTATCAACTTCTTAGGGTGTGTAGAATCTATAGATTTAAGCCAACACTTTGAATTGGTCTTGAAGATGAATTGGAAATTATTGGAGACACAAAAAGACCAGCACAATAATTTCCACAGTCTTCTGGTAACATAAATCAAAGTTCAGTATGTATCAGTAACTATGACTTTAAATAACACTTTCCCCTAAAAATGGAAGGTTCATGTTTTAAACAATCCTATTTCAGGTGGTAATGACAAACCAATTTTGTATCTCCATCAAGAAAACTGCATATAATCATCAGTGGTCAAGCTCAATTCACTGATGTCTTTCTCTACTATTATTATATCCTTTAGATCAGGGGTGTCAAATTCAATTTCATTGAGAGCCGCTACCACTGCTGTTGTGGCTGCCATGGGCCACCCCTCCCCATGGCCAACGTTGACTCCTGTGGCCACTGCCGATCTCCTGCAGCTGCTGCTGCCCCCACAACCCCCTGCAGCCCCTACTGATTCCTCATGACCCCCCATGGCTCCCCTCGACCACTATCGCCCCTGTAACCCCCCCTGGAGTGCCCCCCATAAGCTCTACATGACTGCCATCCCCCCCCCATGGCATCCATCAACCACCCTGCGCCACTGCCGCTTCATGGAGGGGCTCCGCTTGCCTCCAGGGTGGTCCTGCAAGTTGGATCCAAGGAGGCCATGGACCAAATTTGGCCCAAGGGCCTAGTGTTTAATGCCTATGCTTTATATATATATATATACATTAGAACCTATACAAACTGAATCTTTTCTCCTTTTTTTCATGATGACGCATTTCTTCTTTTTGGATAGTACCTAAGTGACTCTCCTAGTACTTTCATCGGTTTTGTTTTTGTTTTCTTGTTTTACAAAATAAAACTAAAGATCAAGTTTTCCCCTTTCCAGTCATGTCCGACTCTAGGGAATGATGCTCACCTCCATGTCTTAACTGAGGGAGCTACCATTGTCTAAAGACATTTCTGTGGTCATGTGGCCAGCATAACTATATGCCAAAGGTACATGGAATGCTGCCAGCTTCCCACCAAAGTGGTATCTATTTATCTATTCGCATGTGCATGCTTTCGAACTGCTAGGTGGGCAGCCACTGGGGCAAGTAACAAGAACTCATTCCTCCATGTGACACTTAGGCTTCAAACCCAGACTGTCAGGTTCCAGCTGACAAGCTCAGCATCTTTCATTGCTGAGCCATCATGCCTCTATTTCAAAAATAATAATGGCAGATTACAAGATATTAATCCTTCTGAAACCCTGCTGGACAGATTAAAAAAAGTGGAGAAACATGCTTGCCTTTAATAATTTTAATTGTACAGATGAATACCAATTATGTCCCTGATGAGTCTGTGGTCTCTCTCATTGTCTTTCTTTTTCCATATATATATATTCTCTCTTTCTGTATGCATATATACATGCATACACACATACACACACACACACACACACACACACACACATATATAATTACATATGCACACACACATATGATATCTATTAAAATTGCAACAGATGGCCTTAAATTGTATGCATTGCACTCAAATACACTAGCAGCACATTCTTTGAACATGTGTGTATCTTAGTTGCTTTTTTTCTTATTCTCTCTATAGGTATGTAGGAAGGAAGCAAATGTAAATCTGAATGTCACCACAGAATGAATGGCTAAGCCTTAGTAAACCTGCTGAATTAATCCACCAATTCACATACAACTGTTTTCAAAGTTCGGTCCGTTTCTTGAAGACAACAATAAATTCGCTTGCAAGAGGGACATCTAGCCTTCGCTTGGCTGTAAGTGCTATTTTCTTCCCAAAGTGATATATTCACTTGACTCACAAAGGAGAACTCCTAGATCAAGCTGGTGTAGAAATGGTAGTACGTTAAACCTGATTCTGCAGGGGTTCATTTAAAGATAGGAAAAACTTCAGTCAAAAGATATTTCAGAGAACTGTGCTTTCCTTTGGAAAGTGGCAGCTGCAAGAGTGTGATTTATTATTATGTGTGTTGCAGTTCACAAGAAAAAGGGCAGAGTTCTGAGCGATGGTTGTGTCCATTTTTCAATTTTTTTTGACCCCCTGCAGACCCTTCTGTTCATATCGAACAGTACATCCGACAGGTTTTTGGTAAAACTAAATCTGTTTGCTTTTTGGATAGGTGCTTTGGGCCCTGAAGTTCTTGAGGAAACAGAACCTTTACAAGAGCATAAGCAATGTCCTGCTGCATCAGACTCTTGGTCCATTTGGTTCTCACAATGGCTAACCAATTGCACAAGGAAGCCCATCAGCCTCCCATCAGATGGCCTTCAGAGGCACATGCTGCCCTCAAGGCTAATTAAATCTGAAACATAAATTAATATTACAGCAAGAGATTTTATAAGCTGGTAAGGGTAGAGAGGAAGAACCTATGGCTCAGTGGCTAAGACATTGGCCTAACATGTAAAGTTACACTTTTGTCTTCTCAAGTAGCCGTTTTGGGTGGCTTAACAGTTACTAACTTCATGCATCCCTCCACAACTGCAGTAATGCAGGTTTAAAAATAAAGATTATGTGATTATTCTTGGTCCAGCAGAGGTGGAGGTTATGCAGTGAAAAATAGCTGTGCGAGAGAACCAACAATCAGTTTTCTGCCTGCAATCTCCCTCCATTCAGTACAGAAGAGGAAGTAGAAGAGATGTTACAAAATAGCCTATTTTTACTCTTAGTAGTAAGCATTTAGTAGCCCAAAGAAGCTGTAATCCCTGGAGGGAAAAAAACTCTATTATAAAAGTAATTTGAGAAGAAAACAGACAAAAACAGGGGGGAAAATTGACTGGGGATAGATCACAACTAATCATTACTATTTCTAGGATAAAATGCTCATTGAGATTGGTTCAGGTGCTGAGTACTCAAAATTAGGATTAAAAACGATTAATTCCTATCCACTTTGCAAAAACAATAATTACTTCTAAAAATGATAGGGCAGAATTTACAAAATTTTAATCTCGTTCGGAACAAGCACAAGATTAAGGTGGTAATGAAATCCTTCAGAGGTTACACTTCCATCAATAAGCAAGGAAAGCAAGTTGCAATGGGAAACGGGGCAGTATTTATATGGTGAGAGAGACAAGTCTATCTGAAAGTAAACAAGTTTCTTGGACCGGATGAGTTTTCAGTTAAATATTCTAACATTGGAAGGTGCAATGTTTGTGGTCATATTTGAGATTAATGTTTATAACAACATCCCACTCAAATATTTGAAATGAAGTCAGGATTTAATTATTACCACAGAACTGCACATGTAAGGAGACTTGCTTCTTCAGTCTTCTAGAGCCTTTTCATTAATAAATCAGAACTACAAAAACTTTCTCATGATTGTAGTTAACTCCCTGAAAAGTTTGAATACCAATACATAGATAATATAGCCAACTGTTTTTACTATAGATAGATTATTATCAGACAAGATCTGCTATTTATGAATTAAATTAGTTAATAAAAGTTAACCCCGGGTTGGCCATGCTGGCTAGGAATTATGGGAACTGCAATTTCATTAATTCTAGTGAGGGCATCAGATTGGTGAATGCCAGATCCTTGCAACATTAGATCCAAATCCATGCAATAGATAACTGTAGACAAAAAATTACAAAACGTTTTTGTATTGTAGTAGACTACATCATTGAACAAGTCAACCCAGAGCTCTCACTCAAAGCACGAATGACCAGGTTCATATTATTCTATTTCAGGCACATTTTGTGAAGATTCAGCTCTCCGGAGAAGATTCTACAATAACACTGGGAAAGGTAGAAAGAAAAAGAAGAAAAGGATGTCAAGCAGCAAGATGGAGAAGACTGAGTTACGGTGGCAATGAGTGCATCATTGGAAGAGCTGAAAGATCAGGTTAAGGACAGGTCATCATGGAGAAAGTCTCTCTGGGTGACCACCAGGAATTGACAATGCCTTGACGGTATGTAATCTGTCTCGTCCTCTCCCCCTTCCTCCCCCTCTCTATCTATCTCATTCTCTCTCACACACACAAGACTAGAGGCAAAGTATTAAATTTTAGGACTACAACCCAGTCCTAAAATGGATAGATGAAAATTTTTTTACAGCCATAGACTAAAATATAAAGGAGCAACTGAATATGATCCATCAATCTTAAAATATAGGAATACTGGAAAACATGGTAAGTCCGATTAAATTAATTTCTCCATTTATTTCCCACCAACTGCACAGCATCTGTTAGATAAAATCCCACCTCCTTGATACAGTTTCTATGGAGGTCCCAGGGGCAGTCTTGCTCTGTTTGAAGAGTTGGTTGACCCCGATGAAGTGGACAGAGTCTTCATGACTGACTTTGGCCATCTGTTTATTAGATCCACGTTTCTCCTAGTTGGTGAAGATCTCCTGGGAAGTGACAGGAGGCTGGGTTTTGCTGGTGGCGAATTCTTCCTTGAGAGAGCAGATTGTACCTTCATCTTTTAAAAGGGTGTTAGTTCACTACCCTCAATCATGCTGGACATGATTCTTCAAGTCATTCTTCCAGTATCCAACCTTTATTTTTTAGGGAAGGTTATAAGAAAGTGGTTACATAACAACTTCAGGGGATCCTGAATGAAGTGGATTATCTGAACCCCCTTCATCTTACTTTCAAACCAAAGTATGGGACTTAAACAGCATTAAAGATGAAATGCTTCTACTGCACAATGACATTTTAGGCATGAATAGTGAATAGAAATGAAGTGAAACTGAATACTCTGAATCAAAAGATCATGTTGTTTACTACCCAGGACATGAAAACCAATGGCATTGCTTTTATAATCAGAAAAGATACAGTAAAGATAATACTTGGATATATAATGACCAGATAATATCAATTAGATTTGCAGACAAATCTTTCATATGATGGTCATCCAGTCATACCCCAACCAGAAAAAGAAGACACTAATGAGTTTTATGGTCAAGTCCATACTAAAGTTGACAGAATATGCAATCTGTTTTTGTTTGGACACCAGAATGTCAAAGTTGCAAATATTAAGGAGGTTTAGATATATGGTTTGGATCATATGGGCTAGGAATCAGAAATGAATCAAGAGAATGACTTATCAGTTTCTGCCAATCTGATGATTTCTTCATTGTTAACACATTCTTCAAACAAGCAAAATAAAATGTATATTATCAGACGGAGCACGCAAAAATGAAATATGTTATATTATTCATGCAAGTATGTAGAAGAGTGCTGTTTGCAAGGTGTGATCAAGGGCTGACTGTGGAACAGATCATCATACGCCCTTATACAAGTTCCAGGTCCCAGGTCAATCTAAAGCAGCAGAAGAAAGCCGACCAGTTTTCATCATATGATCTTGAGCATGTACTCACCCTTTCCAGGGCAAACATCAGGAACTGCTTTGAAGTCCTGAATGTTGTTGATAAAGATACCAAAAGAACTACTGGAAATGATTCTACATCTTTATCAAACCTCCCTTCTTAGCAGCTAGACATCCCAGTTCCTGATTCTTCCAATTACCCTACCTCTTACCTAGAAGCTGATTTGATAAGGTCATTACAATTACACTTGCCACACCTTCATGATCTCCTAATTAGACTTTGGAAATCTACACTCTGTTCTTCCATTCTGGGGAGAAAAGTATTTTGCTGCTGCCCTTGTCTCTCTTCTGAAGGGGGCGGGGATTGTAGCATCAATAACAATAATTTCCTAGTGTCCCAGTCCAATTCACTGCCATCTCCTCACATTCAAGCAGCTCACCCTCTTGAGCTCTTCACTGCCAATAAATAAATCCTCTTTCTCAGTTCTTGAGTAACCTCTAAATCCAGTTTTTAATTCACTGTACAGTTCTTACCTCCAGTTTTGGAGAAGAAATTCCATACTAATTTCCCCACAAGCAACAATTAATACTGTAAAGATTTTATTCAGATTTTCTCCACTGTACTGTTGAACACAACAGTCAAAAGAATAACCATTGATCTGTAAACAAATTAGCTCGGTCAGCAGAGATTACTGTATCACATAGTGTTCTATTTTTAGAGCTTTAAAAAGTCATTTTCTGACTTTTTAGGAAGGCTTTAACATTTCAAAGAAGGATTCTATGTGGCCCATCTGCATTTTTAAACAAATATCACAATTGCTGCATAAGCAAAACCTTACTGTCTCATATGGAAAATCTCTCACTGCTAATTCCTGATGAAAAGCAGAAGGCTAGATCTACTGCGTGGGAGGAGTGATATAGAAACTATTGCATCTGATTTTTTTTCTTTCTCTAAATGAGAATCTATTAGAGCATAGGTGTCAAACACAAGGTCTGCGGGCCAAATCCAACCCACACCCTCCTTGGATCCGACCTGCAGGGCTGCCCTGGAGGTGAGTGGGGTGCTCCTCCAGGGAGGTGGCAATATGGAGGGTGGCAGGACAGCTGTGGCAGCTACAGAAGGTCACAGGGTCAGTGGCAGCCATGGGTGGTTGCGGGGGGTTGGTGGCCACTACGGAGGGTCAGTGGTGGTCTCAGGGTGTCATGGGGAGGCAGCCACAGCAATGGGAAGGGCGGCTGTGGCAGTGTGGCAGTAGCCCTCAGTGAAATTGAGTTTGACAACCATGTGTTAGAAGATCACATATCATAGGAATTTGCCCAATGTGGTACACCATGGATATATTGGCCTAGAATTCCTAGTATCTCCAACCAGCACTGAACATAGACCATGAGAATAGAAGGCCGACAAATCTAACATTAGTTACCAACTTTTAGTTTACCCATTTTCCAGAAAATTTTATTCAAGGAAAATTTGGTAACTTGGTATTACAGCATTATAAAATCACAAAATATATCTCTCAGAGTTTCTAAATCATCAAGAATCTAAGGCTCCAAATATGAATATTTCTACATGAGTATGTATGCTGGTCTCTATATCTTAAAGGTAAGAGCTAGCTAACTATATTTACAACATTTCCATTTATTATTTCAATGACAACTTTTTAATAACCTAGTTCAAATACCCTGAGTGGTGCAGTGGTTAAAGTGTGGTATTGCAGGCAAACTCTGCCCACAGCCTGGAGTTTGATTCTAATGGGGCTCCAGGTTGGCTTGAAAGGTATACTTGGGGAAATTGCCTTATTGGAAGTAGATTGCATGTCAACTTCCATAATTTCTAAAGAGTATTAAACTGAACCTTCATACCAATATAATGCAAAAGTGATCAAAGATACTTAAAATGCTATTATTATTCACGCCTTGTTCATTTTTAGTAAAAGGCAATCACTACATATTGTAGATATTCAAGCTATAGAGGATAAAGTAAAAAGACCCTATCTGTAACTCAGTTTAATTACAATACAGTCTAGACCTCTTTACTTGCTACATTTTTTTCATTGACTCAAATAAAATAATATCTGAGCAGCTAAACCACAGATCACAAATAATGCAAGACTTTGCTTGCATGAAGTGGAAGCACCAGCTACTTTTATTATTTGTTTTTAGCTGCATATAATCTAGAAGAATCTAGTTTTATAGAGTGCTACAAGCAGAGCAAAACAAGAACTGTAGCTTAAGTAGGACAATGTGTAGAAGCTGCACTCCATTAGAATCGAAAGATGACAAATAATTTCTAAGCTATAACCAATTTCTAGATCTTTTAGGACAGGGGTCCCCAATCCTTAGTCCATGGACCAGCAACCGTTCCCAGCATGCCAGCAACTGGTCCACGCAAACAAGCCAAGCCCCATTCATGGGATGCAGGCAGCACACAAAACCACACCCCCTCTGGTCCATGGAAAAACCTTTCCCCATGGAACCAGTTCCTGGTGCCCAAAAGGTTGGTGGTCACTCTTTTAGGAGATGAATCTAGGTATCCAGAGGCTGGCTCTGGATTTGTGTTCAGAGTTACTGATGCTGCTCTGCTTATATAGAGGTAAAACAGAATATAAGAATAACAGGGAACCATCTCTTTGTATCTTCCGATTAATTCCTGTGCTCTGATCCACTTTTTCCTTTGTTATCAAAACTTTAAAAGAATGTAAGGACTGTGGTGTGTTCTTTTTCTTTAGAAGCAGTTCAGTGTGTCTCTTCTTCCACAAAAGGGGAAGCAACTCTGTTCTGTGATTTTTCCAGAGCTCATTCATACATAATTAAGATGGTTTGATTACCCAGAGAGAGAGAATGGAAGCTCTTGACTTCTGTATGGTAAAGTATTTTGTAGCAGTATTCCATGCCTAACGTTTGCTATGCTCTTCTTGAAATCAATCCATAAAAACCTTCCCTTCCCCAGCCATGAAAGACGTTTGCTTACCTGGTCACAGAAAGGCTCCTGCGTACGAATTGTCTGCTTCAGTTCAGCGTTTAATAGCAGGTCTGACCCAACCAATCTGCTGATCTAGAAAGAGTTGACTGAATAGACTGACTCATTTATGGAGAGAGGGAGAGAGAAAGAGACACAGAGAGACAGAAAAAGAGCAAGGGAGAAGACCCTGTTCTACATATTTTTCTTCTGGATTCTCTCAGAATATATGCTAGGACATTGCTTGAACTGCCAGGCGGATTTCTTCTATGTGGACAATTGAAAAAGGAACAGTGAGACAAGCCTACAGGGGGTTGCAACATTTATGCCTGGTGAATAGCTTAATACTCAAACGATAGCTGGGATTGGCCTGTAGCTCTGGTCAGGGTTGTTCACTATCTGTAGACTGCAAAAGAAAAAATAAATTATGGCTTATTGAGTTGCAGGGGAAAAATAACCCTATTGGCTTTCTTCCCCTGTTTTCTGAGTAATCATGTGTCCAAGCAAGCCACATCAAATAATGTTATCATTGCTCAAGCCTCTTCTGTTTAAAATGGAAAGTGTCATTAGTCATTACAGCCGACAAAAGACATCAAGCAGATGGGCAGTGACCTACCATAACAAATGAATCATTCTGATCTGTTCTTCAGACACACGCTCTTGCCTCTGCATCTGAGAGCATTCAAAAGTAGGAGACCCTGCGAAGCATTGATTAGATGCTGCATTTGCATCAAGGAAATCCAGGTTCAGGATCTCTGCTGTTAGCTAAATAGGTATACTTAGGCCTGTTGCTATAACCCATCAAGTTACTACAAGGATAAACGGGGGAAGATATGCTAATGTTGTTTAGAAACAGTTCTTTGGCCCAATGTGCTTTGCACAACTTTGTACAAAGTTCCATGCCAAAGTTTTTTTTGGACAAAGGATAGATATTGCTTCATTAATGTCATATGAGAAAAGAAGAGTAAAGTTAACATCTGTTAGAATCTAAATCAATTTTCTGTAAGGGGGTTCTTTTGACCTCAACAGATTCTATGTTTTACTCAAAATTGTTCAGGAAGTCTTCCAACCTTCAAGGGATCTTTTCAAGGCACACGGCAAGAAAGTCTAGTGATTCTCTCTCCATTTTCTCTCTGGCACTGAATATCTTTAGCTCTGTCACTGAATAAATAAAGGCCAAGGGAATATCTGCAAGGAAAGAAATGGGTTTTTGAATTCTTCCTCTCAAGTCGTGGCATTCTAAGTAACCTCAAAGAAGGAAATCCAGTGAGGCATTTGGCCCCTGAACTTCTGCCCAAGGATTGTTGAAATGAGGTCTCACTCGCCATCTTCAGGCTGGTGCTTTTGGCTTCTTGCTAGTCTGAGCAAAGTGTGATCTGAGTTGCCT
>JANHFO010001825.1:146791-163525 GCA_032468095.1 Pareas carinatus | reverse complement strand
TAAATAGATGAGAAGAGAATTAGAAGGAGGAGAAAAAAGAATAAATGGAAGCTGAAAAGAAGAGATAGGAGGTTAAGAAAGACAGAAAGATAAAGAATGTAAGTGAAGAAGAGAAAATGAGAAGGTAAGAGAAAGGAAAGGGGAAAAAAATAATCAAAATCATCCATATTTTCAAATATGAAAATTGGATATGTTTATTATTAAAAAAAAGTTGTTAAATGCAAATCTATGAGAAATTAAATTATGGTCTCGATATTATAGTATGGGGGGAATTGAGATTTATAAGTAAATTGTATTTATAAGATTGAAGTAAATAGAGATTAAGATTACATGGTTGAAATGGGGATAGATACGTAAAGGTATAAATAAGTAAGTTGAAATGTAGTGTTAAAAGACAAAAGATAAAGAGAATGTATGAAACAAGGGAAATTAGGGCATTTGGACCAAAAGTTATGAAAAATTAAAAATGGAAGTGGAAACAAAAAGGCAGTGAAATAAAAATGATATAGTAAATAAAGAAAAGGAAGAAGAGGAGAAGAAGGAAGGAAAAAAGAAGACCAAGAGAAAGAAGTAAAGAAGACAAGGAGAAGAGAAAAAAGAAATTAAGATGTTTAAGGATTTGTATGCGATTGTATAAACTAACCTTGCCATGATTGTAAATCAAATTTGCAAAATAAATATTCTCTTGATCAAAAAATAAATAAATAGAAAGAGCATTGACATGTTTGAAATATGATGCTTTGGACAACCAAAAAACAAATATAGCTTTTTTAAAAAAAGAAAAAGCAGTTTTAGCAAAATAAAACACTAATCTATCATGTAGCTGAAAGAGGTCCATGAACTTTAGGACTTCAGCTTACATCACTGACTTTGGGACATTTACATGTGTTAAAGAATGTCACTTCTATAGAAAAGTTGCAAATAGTCTGCTATTCTGGGATGAGATCATGAAAAAATCTTTGTGTGTGAAGTATCTGCTGAGTCATACAAGCTTGCACCAACAGGCCTTCTGGATGATATGTGTACTAAGTTGTGTACTAAGTTGCACAGAAATGAATCTATTTTGCTTTGAGTGAAGGCAGTTCTTAATTACAGCATTGTGAATGTGCTTTTTATAAGTCGTAACCATACAGAAAGTTCCTTTTGATAAATTGGTGTTGACTAGGAACTACAACACTCTAGTTTTTGGTGTGGTATAACAGTCACTCATAAAGTGCTGTTGAAAAGCCATTATAGATGGAATTCAGCTTTTGTTTTCCTCAATCTCTTTAGTCCCCCCCCAAAGTACCGATAATGAAAAATGTGCAAACATTTCCCACCCCTTTGGAAATGTCATGGAAGACTAATCTTTTTTTCCGGGGAAAGCAGCTGCCAGAAAGCAGCATCGGGGCTGGTAGAGACGAGGCTCCAACGGTCTGGTATGTGGGGACGGGCCCACGTCCAATCCCCCTGAATGGGGAAATCTGCTCTAAACCCTTCGTCCTCCCCAAAGAAGACATCAACGGGCACCTTTCAGGAGAGCAAAGGGCTCCCACAACCAAGCGGTGATGACTGAAGCGACACAAGGTAATGGTGAAAATGGCGGCGAGGACAGAGAAAGCGGAGATGGTGGCGATGGCAGTGACATCAATGGTCGAATCCTGCCTGGTTGGAGGCAACGGGCAGATCGGGGACAGCGGAAACAGGGGGCCGGAGATGGAAGAAAAATCAATCTGCGGCGGCAGGCTTAATTCCAGTTCCGAATCGCTTACATGCTGGTGCAGCCTGAAAGCCCAGGGCCTTGATCCCCTCCTGGAATCAATCTATCCTGACAAAACAGCAGGCCTCAATATCTTAGCCATCTGCCTGCAGACTTTCTTCTTTTCCCCTTGGAATTTTTATTTGAACATCCTAGACCACCAACCTTGTCTCCCCTGTCCTCCCTCGCAGGCTTGGCCCATCAACACCAGGGGCCCATCTTGATGACGAGTCCTAGGATCAAGAGAGATTCCTCGCCTCCTTCCCAACTCCCTCCCCCTCTTCTCATTCCCTTTCCCCCACACCCCATAATTTTGTAAATATTGTTAAAGTTCCATGTTAGTTATTCAGGTTTATATGTATACCACCAATTCCCCCCTTTCCCCTCCCGACTCTCTCCCCTTCTTTCCATTCCCTTCGCCCCATATCCCATATTTTGTAAATATTGTTAAAGTTCATTTTTTATGTTTTCTGTACACCACCCTGAGCCCTTCAGGAGAAGGGCGATATATAAATCTAAATAAATAAACAAAAACAAACAAACAAACAAACAAATAAATAAATAAATCTACAGATGCTGCTTGACTGGACTGAAGATGCTCAACTAATTACAAATAGTTATCAATTTCTAATCACATTTAGAAATGGAACTAATTGCTAAGCAATGAGGTCATTGAGTTGTGTCCGTGACTTTTTTGCCATGGTTATTAAGTGAATCATGCATCATTAAAAAAAAAACTGGTTTTCCCTAATGACTTTGCTCATCAGAAACCCTCTAGGAAGGTCACAAATGATGATCATATCACTACAGAACATTGCAACCATTGTAAATACATGCCAGTTCTAAGCGCCCAAATTTCGATCAGGTGACTATGGGGATATTGTAGTGATTGTAAGTGCAAGGATTGGTTCCAAATGCTTTTCAGCAGCATCATAACTAAATGAATGGTCCTAAGTCAAGGATTAGCTATATTTATCAAGGTGATGAATCCACAACAGCAGCCTCAAGACCCTCCCTAGCCTAGCAGAAAAGCATCATCTACTTAGATGGATGATAGAGCATTGACATAATATGCTTTCAGTGACTCATTCTTCGCATGAGTTGTACCAATATGTTAATTTCCAACATGTCATCAAAGGAAATTCCATACAAAACCTACAGTAGACACGACAGTATAATTGAAAATGAAACTGAAATTTATGAGCTTAATTAAAGCTCATGAATGGAGATTGCATAAAGGTAATTATTGGAATTGTTATGAAATTACTGTACCTGCACTTACACATTCAACATTGCTAATTCCAGCCCTTGCAAAGAGATCAAGTGGAAACAAATGGGTGCAACCGTAATTAATAAATGCTACTATACCAGTTAAAAACAGTGTTTTCAGGATATAACTGGAAAGTTCATTTCTTTGCAAGTCTTTGAGTTTTACTTTATCACTCAGGACAGGTTTCCCAACAAATTCACAAAACAAGGATAGCAAAATCGGATGAAATTAGAAAATTAAGCAAGGCCTGCATATTTTTTTAAAAGTATACAAATTACATAGTATGAATGAAAATCTATTACATTTAAATTACTTATTAAAATATGTTTTCAAAGTGATAAAGTATTTACATGAAACACAGGTGAATGCTGTATATTTTCCCCATCATTTTCATTCTGATACACATTTCCTCACCTAATTTCATTGCTCACTTGTTACTCTATTATAATGTTAATTATCAATTAGCCAACAAGCTAGATCCAAGGGTTTACTTCTGACAGATAACATAACAAGCAATTTGGATCTAGGAGACATGGGTTCACTTTCTATGTGCCGATGAATAATGGCTAAGAACCTCAAAAGACATCTTGTCTTGTTCATCACCAAGTTATAAAATATAAATTTGCATTTGCTTACATACAGGTCTTCTCTGCAGTAGTATTTGTACTCTACTATCTGTACTTCATTGTTCTCTCTAGTGAAATCCAGAAGGTCTTATATCTTTTGGATGCCTACTGAAAATCTGATTCTTCACTTGGCCTCTTCTTTCAATGTTGTCTTTGTCTTTCAATGTTGTGAATTTGCTTGACTTTGGTCCTCTTTGCCACACACTGCTTTTTAAATTATTGTGTAGGAGTTGATGAGGCTGAGCCCAAGGGTGGGGCCAAATGCATCATCGATTTGGAGTCACTACGTTCCCACAAGAGATCTAGGTTCATCCGCCCATGAATTCCATTGATTCTTATCTAGTGCCAGTTTGCCTTGACTGTTAGTAGTCCAGATTCTTGTGTATAGGTAGCATGAAATAAACTGGTTCCTGATTTCTTGCACTTCATGTATTGTATCTCATATGGTTTTTAAATATTTCATTATTGTATTTTAATATTGTTTTAATTTTATAACAGTAAACCACCTGGAGATATCATTTTATAGAAACAATATCATTTATTCCTTCATTACTTCATTAAAGTAAATAAATGAACAAAATAATGTTTCATGCATCTGATACTATACACTTCTCCCAAAGCCTGTGCCATAACATTTCTTCATATTTTGGCTAACATAAGATTCTTCATAGTTTTTACACATCGGAAAAAAAGCCTAGGACCTATAGATGCTTTCAAGGGTATCACTGAGGTCAAAAAACCCCATCACTATCTGTTTTACAATTTCAATTCTGGATATTATGAAGGAAGTAGTCAAGTTTCCACCCATGGAGAAGATAAGTAGATAGCTCAACACCCTATAAGTATCCTTAAGAAGTTGATTTACTTGAAAAAATGGTTTGAGTTAAATATGTAATTAAAGTTGTTTTAATTAAGAATGCATGGGCAGGCCTTTTCAAGAGGGCTCCAATCTTCAAGCAGAATGTATCAAATCCTTAGATTCTTCCCTCTGACCTCTTCCATTTGTTTCTGAAACTGTTTATCAATATTTCTGACACAAGCAAGGCCCAGTACAAGATGTTGGGAAGGCTGGACAGAGGTCATGATCAAAGAGCTGCTATAACTAAGTTGGAGAATCCTTTGTTTGTTGTCACCTTCTAGTCTGCTTAATTACAGCACTCAAACCTTCCATATTGAAGTCTTCTGTGGAATGCCTTAGAACAGGGGTCCCTAACCGGTTCGGTCTGTGGACTGGCACCAGGCAGCAGCATTTCAGTAACTGGAAATCACAAACAAGCCAAGCCCCATTTGCAGGATGTAGGCAGCATACAAAACTGCACCTCCTCCGGTCCTATTCTGGGCAAGACGCCTAGCCAGGAAGATAATGCCAGGCAAGGGTTAACAAGACCATTTCCTTGGCTGGTCTTTCGGCAGTAAATTCTAATTAGCTCGCAGCCAAACAAACAGAGGCAGAGACACAACAGTGTCTAGGAAGTAACCGGTTTATCAAATCTCCAAAACAGTCCGAAGGTCAAAGTCATGAGAATCCAGTCCAAAAGCAAAGTACCAATTCCAAGGAACAGTCCAAGATTACCAGAGCCAAAGTCTGAAGAAATCCAATCCAGGTTCAGGCCAATCCAATCTGACAGGAAGATGTAGAAAGTATCATCAGTTGCAGAAGCTGGCTAACTCTAATTAGCCAGCTCTTTTCAAGCTTCCTCGGAGGGTGGGGTCCGCCTGCCATGCCCCCTGCGACGCCCAACCTCATTGCTGGCCTGTTCCTTCATCTGCTCTCTGCGTAACCTCCGTCTTGTTCTTGCATCGAGTAACAAGTCCACAGCTGTTTCTGATTCAGATTCTGCACTAGGCTCTTGCTGGGGGCCTGGCTGCAGAGAGATTGCTTCCCTGCCCAGCTGTGTGTTCTCTGCTGCCTCAGGCATTAGAACAGTGGGGGAGGGCAAAGTAAGCAAAGGCTCAACTGGCAAGCCTGACGGCCCTTCCCCCCCCATTCTCTGATAGATCATCGAGCTGAGCCGGGTGGGAGAGGGCCCAAGACCTGACAGGTCCGGAGAAAAACTTTTCTCTATGGAATCGGTGCCCAAAAGGTTGGGGGCCACTGCCTTAGATGACTTTACCCACACAAAGGGAGGAAATCTAATACAATATTATATAGAACAAGATGTTTATACCTTTATGTAACTTTTCTTTCGAAGTTATAGAAGGATTTTTTTGCTGTAGTTGTTTTTGTCATTTGAAAAAGAGATGGTAAAAGAAATAAAATGGTGAAGGAAACTTAGACTGGAGACATGAATACTTCTCTGATTCTATTTGGATCACTTACAATGGTTTGAATTCTCCTGAGCAAAATAACATCAAATCAAACAACCCTTATGAGAATCATTTCCTCTCTATCTTTCACCCCCCGCTTAAAATGGTTTCGTGTCTGTTTTTCTACTCATGAAGTAAAAGATATTCCCCCATAAGTAGAAGAATAGATGTACATGGGGAGGGGGGGGACTTATTGCTGATCAAGAAAACAATAAAAAATGGATTAAGAAACCCATCTCTATTATTTTTATCTTGTATCCAAACAGTTTAGCCTTCAATGGTGACATTTTCTCTATCCTGAGACATACATTGTACCACTCTTTCTTACCAAGACTACTACAAAACTCTCAGATATGACAGTTTTCCATAAATCTTATGCAATGATGACACATTATACTGGAAGGACATAGTATTTCCCTTCAAGTCATTAGTCAGGATCTGCTAGAAATGTGGTTTCAGCAGAGATGGAATTAGGGTTTGGTTTCTGCTCAATTAAGACACCAGAGTTGTGTGCATCATTCAGCAAAGCAAAATTTACGCCACGGATTTCAAATAAAGAGACTAAGGTTGCCAGGAGTTCCTGAGAGCAATGAAATCCTCTTTCATACCAACAAATATCATGGTGGTTGTTTTAGGGACTTCAATAATCTAATGATCCTTGATCATTAGATCTTTTGTTTTTTAGAAGAATGTTGTATTTTAAGAGTAAAAATAATAATAATACAGTGAGCATATGTCTCTATGGCTTTATACAAAGACAGGAAAAAGAAAGCACAGCCTGGCAAATGGTTTTAGCCCTGGAGGGCTCTGGAAAACATATGCCAACACAGGCAATAATAACATGCTTGGTTCCCTGATCTGGGTAAGGTCCTGCTACAGCAGTATCCCCAAATAGTCCATGAAACAGTATTGCATTTGCATAAGTCAAAAGCAAAACAAAGCAAAACATCATCACTGGATGTCTAAGAGTCATCAGACACTACAATAACACTGAGGGTTTTTTTCTGTATAGGTTTAGAACAAATGTAATTGGATCATATCATTATTTTTACTGCTACCCATGTAGCTGTAAGCCAGAGTATTATGAAGGCAATGAGGGGTATAAACTTTAAAAGGAACATTTGAATGCAAGGTTGAAGGCAACATTTTGCCTTTATATCAGGATGGTGGGATGCATTCCCTTAGACCCACATGATTCAGCATTTCACAAGAAGAAACAAAAGGAAAGATATGTTGTGCATGCTCTAAAGCAAATATGCATGTGATTCCACATGTCACCATGCTAACTATTCCACCTGTTCCAAAGTATCAACACTTGGAAAGAAACAGGAGAACATTTGAGATTGACCAGGAAACCTGCAGAGGCTTTTCAAGCTCTCCTGAGCCATTTGTCCCAAATGTCTGCTGTGAAAAAACTCAAGGAAGAGAAGGGGGTTCTCAATCCAGTGTGGGAACTCCATTACTTTACAAATTTCTTACGGTGGGCATTTAGCAAAAGGAAAGCAAACAAGTCATCAAAATCCTTTGCTCCACTCAGGATGTCAGAGACATCTTGAAAGGATTTGCATGATTAAAGGGGGGAAGGGAGGGAAGGGGGAAGGTAACTTATATCTAGAAGCAGTTTTGTCATTCTTGCTACTGCAGAAGCTAGATAGAGAATTGACACCTAAGCACAACTAATTCTTCCCTGCTGCCCCCTAGCAAATCTTCTTAGAACTTTGCCATGAATTCACCCATATTCACCCATCCCTAATAAAAGTGCAGAGATGGGAAGAAGGATGCCTTTCTGAGTTCTGGATCATTGGTCTTTGAGATTGTCCCTGGGCACACAAATGAAAGGAAGGAGCCCTTGAATATGTCTCTACCTTTAAAGCCTGGATGGGTTTTCAATACAGAAGGCAGTCATTTTTAAATTATCTGTCTTTTACAGTCAGCACTAACCTATAGGAGATGTGTCAGGCTTTCTGTGCCTTCTGTCTCTTCCTCACCCATGTCCTACTTGCTCAAATATTCTTGGCCAGCTCAGGGTAATATTATCTTACCTGCTAGAGGGTGGTTAAACTGACAGAGCTGAAGCTTTTGCCGTCTGGATCAAGAAGCAATAATCTGAGCAGCAAAAGAGAAGGGTGCCAATACAGCTGCAGGTTTCTTACTCTGATGCCTGTACAGTCTCACTCGGATGCTGCCCGTGCTTTCTGTCTTCTCCTCTCCCTGTTACTGTGGAGAACAAATGTGACAGGCCACAACATGCATATCAGGGGCCTGGAAGGTTTCCAGAAGCTCTGTCCACTTCCAGCGACGGCTCTGTGGAATAAGAAGGCTCCTGGGGATCGCTGTAGTTATGCGTTATGCCTCAGAGATCCTGCTAGATGGAGCAGGGAAAAGAAGCCCTTTCCACCTAAAACCACAAGTTGACACAGAGCAGAAAAAAGTGACAGGAACGGAGGGAGGAAACCTGAAACAGCTCCGGTAAATAAAAGCAGCCAGCTCATCTGAGAGACTTGGCAGGCAGTAGCTTCTGCAGCATCTCAGTGCTCAAATGAATCAGCCTCCAATGGGCTCCTTCTAGGTTGATAATTGAATCAGATGGACCACTCAGCTGAGCTGCAGAGATATTTTCAGATTCCCTCTTCTAAGGAAAGAGTGGACTGCACACCTGTTGGTGTTCTCCATCAGTTTTCCACCCCCCCTGTCCAAAATTAGGCAAAATGATGGCAGACCCATTTTTGTAAAAATCGTGGTCTGTCCGATCCTATCTAAAGTGGCATATAAGTGGGATGGTGTCTGGCTTTCAAAGAAAAGAGGCAAAAAGTAGGTTACAAGAATAAAAAGCCAATATACTAACCAATTAAAGAATAAAAAAGCAATGCCCCCCCCCAATATATTTTGGGTCATTCTGACCTTTGAGAAAGAACTCCCTCAGTACACCTCCCCCACGCCAATCCCTCCCCCTTTTCTTCTAGCCTCAATTTAATTCCTGTAGAAGAGATTGACAGGGACAAAGCAGGCAGGCGGGGCTTCTGCTTCTTCTGTTTCCTTTATCTTGCCCTCTCCCCCCACCTTTGTTTGCCATCATCCTCTGAACCAATGGCAAAAGGAAGCTCCTTCAGAGCCTGTAACTCTGGTGATCAAGAGTGGAACACATGGTCTAAATAAACATGGACTCATATTCTATTTATACATTTAATTGTACGAGATGGGTACTCCAGCTGCCTTACCCAGTTTGACCCCACTGTCACATTCTCTGGCCTTATCACTCACAGAATGACCCACAGGGAAAACTCTAATGAAAAGGCCATTGTCCAAATCTCCAGGTCAGGCAAAATAGAATTAGGAAATAAGGATACTTCCTCTCCCTCCCAAATAGTTCAAGAGTTTCAGTGCTCTAAGGCCAATGGGTGAAGAATCATTCTTTTACAGATTACATATACAGATTGCTTGGTTCTGCATTGAGGCTTATATTTCATTCCAATCCAATCAGGACCTGGAGCAGCTGAAGATCATCTATAAGAAAAAATTAAGAATCATCCATACAAGAACAGCAAACAATTTAATACAAAAATCCATAACAGTAGGCTCCCCCCTACTCATAACAAATCCATTCTAAGAGAGGATCTCAAGAGAGCTCATCATCCTGATTTAATGGAAAGGTAAGAAGGCAATCCTAAGCCATGTAGAATTTGGAGATGACAACCAGAATCTTGGATTGGACCTAGAAGGAAACTTAATTGATGCAGCTTTCAAAACAGAAAGGATAGATTCCTAAACCTAGAGGCTCTTTTCATTACCTGAGTTACTATTCAGCTGAAACTTCTGTGTGGTCAGCAAGGGCATCCCAATGTACAACACATTACAGTAGTCCAGATGAGAAACAAACATGGAAAGATCCTAACTCAACTCATGAACGAAGGCAAATATACACGTGTCCCAGGATAATGTTGCAGGATTCAATCTGGGTCGGTCACCGAGACCAGAGAGGTTTTGTCTTCTGAGCTTTTGGATTCATGCTGGAGGCCATCTTTAAGGCACCTCTCTCTAGCAGAGTGTGTGCTGTCTTGTGTGTGGCATTTGTAGTGCTTGCGGTGTGGGGCTTTTTAGAAGTTGATTGTTCGATGTTGATTTAAATCCCAATTGATTGATATACTAGATGTAGTCGTTCAAAGGCCTTTTACCCACAACTGCTACCTGTTCTTCAGGTGGGAGCTGTGTCCAAGAAAATCCTCAAGTTATGAACTAATTTCACATGCAATGCAATCCAGTAACCAAAGGTGGAATATTCCTGATCTTGGAGGGCTTCTGAAACTACAACCACTCTATCCAGCTAATATTAAATCTGAGCCTGTTAATTCTCATTCAGATTCAGAATGGATAGAATTAAAAGTAAGCTTAAACTTCTTTAAAAGACTTCAGGAGGTCTTTCTCCATTGCTTAGCAGTTCTTAGGTGAGCAATTGCTAGCATGATCTGTCCGAGGTCCTGATAGGGCCTATTGTATCTTGTCCTAGGCCTTTGGCAGCCCCTTGGTGCCAGATGGGACCCTGCTCCGTCCATCATGTGCCAATGAAGGACCAATAGGGTGATCTTTTGGGGGACTGAGGAACTAAATTAGAACAAAGGAACCGTATTCTAAACATACCATCTATAAACATGCTTAAGAGAGGCAACACAACTCTACATTTTTAACAAATTTAGCTTCGTGCTATCAATAAATCTAGGCTGGTCAAGATAAGTTTCTAGTGGTGGAAGTTCTTGGACATCCTTCCTCCCACTCTCTGTTGGGGTTCCAGGTGCTGCTCCATTTCTGTATGGAAGATTTGTCAGTCTCTCTTGCTCAGTATGTTTGAAATGGGTCTTCTCTTTTTTCTCTCTCTCCCAATCTCCCCAATACATGCTTTTTTACTTTCATTAAAAATGTTACTATCCTTCAATGGTATCTTGGCTTTAGCTCCTCAGTCTCCCTTGTTCCTCATATTCAATAGACATCACCACACTTGATAATTTTGTAAACAAATGCCTTTTTGTTTCTGTTCTCTTGGTAAACTCTGGTCTGTATCTTGGATTATTCTTACCTAGACTACTGTAATCTTCTCCTTCATGACCTTCAATTATCTCTTTATTCCCCTACCCAGCATTCTGCTGCCAAAATCAATTGCCTCTTCATTACTCTTATTTTATTATACTTTTCCTGATATTTTTGCATTGGCTTCAGATAGACTCTTGATTCTAGCAAAAGTTTCTTATCTTTTAAGTTCTTCATACCCTTAAAGCCCCTTGCTCCTTCACATCCTTCTATGTCATGTATCTTCTAACATATTTTTGCAAAAGTTTTGTTTTTATTTTGCTGGTATCATTGTAAATACTTTTAGACAGTTTTACAAGACATTTGGAGATGAACTCTCATGAAGAATGGAATTTACTATGAAACTATAGTGAACATTCTAAAATTATTTTATAAATATCCATATCAGTCTTGTTGTAAAGAAATGCTTTTGCTATTACGGAAACTATACAGAATTGTGTTATTAACTGTTAAGTTGAAGGTATGTGAAAGTAAGTAGCAATAGAGGGGTTGAGAAGAACACAAACTTAGTGGAATCTTTCTTTGTTAATATTAATATTTCATTTAAAAATCAAACAAAATCTCTATTTTTCTAATTTACCAAATGCAAACATTCACAGAATGTCATTTCTATCTTCACACTTCCTTTCCCCAAATTTCAATTCTACAATATGTCATCTCTCTGTTGAATGGTTATTGACCAGTACATTGTTTGCAATCCTAAAAATATCAGGGAAAAGTTCAAGATGAATATAAAGAAAAGAACATGAATTCCATTCTTAACAGAACTTTTTAAGAAGTAATATTTTTGCTTAATTCTCATGCTCAGCCAGGATAATTAAATTCCATTTGGTAGCTGATAATCCAATAAGAACCCAAGACATTGCCAGATTAAGATGAGCTTCCCGTTTCATTAAAAGGAAACGAAATTTGCTTCAAAGTCTGACACACAAGATTCAGTCAGGATAATGAATGATTCCTTTTGCTAAACACACCCAAACTGCATCAGAATGCTGTCCTGGGATATTTCTTAACTACAAACATCTTTTGTGATGGAACTGGAGAAAACAATCCCTGTGCAGTTTTCCTTCAATCACAAACATTAAAGAGGAAAAATCAAAAAGATGAGTGCAGATCTGAGAGATCACTATGAACAAGGGTATCTTGGAAACTGATTCAGCTGACTTTTGAATTCTAAAATGTACATAAAAAATAGCTTAAGCGTAGCACACTGGAGATAAAGGCACTGAAGGAAGGATCTTATTTCAAATGTATTTACTACATTTTGAGGCTGGTTAAATTTCTGGGACTGGTTTCTTGAGAGCTGGAGTAGTGTAGTGGTTTTAGATTAGGGCATAGAGAGACAGGTTTAAAACCCTGTGTTGGCAAGAAGCTCATTAGGTAAACTCTGGGATGTCCATTCATTATAATCTGTTTTACTACTAAGAGGGTGAAAAGGGGAGAAAGGTACTATATCACATTCCCTGCTTTCGTACCTGAATAAATGAATGAATGAATGAATGAATGAATGAATGAATGAATGAATGAATGGATCCTTTATATGTAAGGACCAAGATAGCAGAAAGGAGGGCAAGATGTTTTATGAGCCAATCTGTGGTAAAATAGCATTATCAGACAACCTGAGAAAGTTCCCAGGTTGACTAAGAAACTCTGGGAGTTGAAGTCCACACATCTTAACATTTGCCATTTGAAAAATACTGGACTAAACAATCTGAAAGCTTCCTAGAAGCTCTTCCCTTCATTATTCATTTCATTGGCTATGTTGCCAACTGCTAAAGTTTCTCAATTGTTTACCATCAAACATAAAACCAGAATGAAAAACAATAATATCAATATCAACAATTAAAAACATAATTCAAGAAAAACTGGTTTTAAAATGTACTTAAAACTAAAAAAACAAACAAAGGTAAAAGTCTACCTGTCAGTCATGTCCAACTCTAGGAAGCGGGGCTCATCTCTGTTTCTTGGCCGAGAGAGCTAGTCTGCTCTGAAGGCGATTGCTGTGGTCATGTGGCCAGCATGGCTATACACCAATAGCGTATGGAACGAGGTTACCTTCCTACCAAAGTGGTACCTATTAATCTACTTGCATTTGCATGCTTTTGAACTGCTTGGTGGGCAGGAGCTGGGGCAGGAACAGGAGCTCACCCCATTGAATGGAGCTGGTGTCTCGAACCTGGGTTGTCAGCTTTCCAGCTGATAAGCGCAGTATCTTTAACCTCTGAGCCTTTGTGCCTTTTATGGCTCTAATACTTTTAAGTATTAGAGCCTTCAAACTGTTAAAAAGCTCATCAAGAAAGCAATTCTTTGCACTGAGGTGGGAGTCTGCTCCAGGCACTGAGAGAGTTAGAGAAAAAGCTTGACCCCAAGTCACCATGACCTCCTAGGATTGCAGTGATGCAGGGGAGATGTAAGAAGTGAATGTGAGACATGAATAATTTGCTTCTAATTCAGTGAGTTTTCTCTTGTGGTCTTTAGTGACTTTTGCAGAAGAAAAGAGATACTTTGCCAAGGAATTAGAGTGGTGTGAATTAAAATGTATGACACAAACTTCATACATAGGGAGAGGGAGAGATGAAGGGAGGGAGGGAGAAATCAAGAATGAGTTCTTGTGGCTTTCAGTATAAATACAGATTTGATGACGATGGTAACAATCATTCAACAGGGAGATGACATATTGTACATTCCTTAGGGCTTGCTGAGCTTGTGTGCTTGCTTGCAGATATTTCATTACCTGACTAGATAATATCACCAGATGTTAAACTAGGTAACCTAATCAGGTAATGAAACACTTGCAAGCAAGTAACCAAGCCCAGCACCAAGGACTCGATGGTTCAATCCTGAGCTACATATGTTCTCTTCTGGGGTGGATGACATATTGTACATGGGCAGAAATGGCATCTTTCATATATTACAAAGTCAAGAGCTGAGGCTCAGTTTGGTGGTAGGCATTCAACTGGCCTAGCTTATGGTCTTTCTGTTAATTAAAAATAAATAAATTTTGAAGAGCTCTGACAATGTGGGACTTCATCCTGAGCTTTGGCAAGCATGAATAAAGGCCCCCTTTTATGTCTTTATATATAATGTATATACATTATATACATTATAATGTATATAATGTTTTTTAACAAATTATAAACTGCCCAGAAACTTGAGAGTTTATTTATAAAGAATTAAATGCTGTTCAATATTTCTACAGAACATTACTATTTTGCCTAGAGATGAAGACAGATTCCTTTTCATATTTGCAAATATGGGGGACTAACCATCAGCTGAAATGTTGATACACTTTTGCATGAGGTTGAGTTGCACTATCAAAAACTAATGGAGCTTGGTAGGGTTTTTTGGGAATTTTTCAACTGAATTTTCATTTTCTCATTTCAGCAGGGGTCTACCAAAGTTATGAAATTCTTATTATAACTGTGAAGATTCTCAGCCCTCCAGGTAATTGTTGTCTCAAAGATGCTTTTTCAAAAGGCAACTGAACTGTTTATCCCTTGAGGGAAAAGAAGATGCTTTCAGATGTAGCTGAAAAGTGAAATGTCTTTTTCCTCCTCCTCAAGGGAAAGATCAGTTGCCTTTTGAAAAGCACCTTTCAGTCTTATTATAGCTGTTTACACAAGTGATAAAAGAAATGCAAGTTTACAAATATTTGGACATTCATTATTTAATTTTAAAGTATTTATGGGTACCATATTGTATAATTTTCTCAACATTTAGCTGAAACAAATTAAATGAGAAAGGCACAGTCCTACAAAAAGGCCATTATGGTATCAAAAATGGTCAAATACTGGCACCTACAGGCAAGATTACATCATCCCTGAAAATGTGTGGCGTATGAGTAACCATAGCAATCTCAACTCCTGCTTTAAGACACAGCTGAGCTAATATTTTAAGTACTGGCATGCCTTGCCACCAACAGGGTCCCCAGGGAGAGATAGTAAAGTGACTGAAACAGCAAGCTCTGCCGCTTCCCTGTGTGCGCTGTGATGTCACACACGCCACTGAAGGAACAGAGGCTGTTGCTTTCTTCATTCTGATGGAAGCAGTGAGAGCCTGCAGATACGGAGGCCTGGCGGGCTATGACATAGCAACTGGACAACAAAGATATTGGGCCAGAACAGGAAACAGTTTCACCCTCATAAAAACACATGGCTGTATCACACGGAAGATTTCTAATACTCAGTATGAAACTGGCTATGCTTTTCTCTATGCCCAGTGTTTCTCTTCCTCTCTGTCTCTTCTGTCTCTCACAGATACACAAAGTTATCAGACTTTATTTGATGTAGACATTTTTTGTCTGGGTCTGAATAAATATTTGACTTCTGGTGACTGCTTGGACAATAGCTTTCTCAAGTGCTGAAGTTGTTTGTCATTGCCTTCTTCCTGGGCTGAGAGAGTGTGACTGGTCCAAGGTCACTCAGTTGGCTTTGTGCCAAGGTGGGACTAGAACTCACAGTCTCCCAGTTTCTAGCTTAACGCCTTAAACACTACACCAAATATGGCCTCTGAGGTAGGAATACATGTCTTAAAATATCTACAAACCTAAGTTAAACATTTGCATCCCCCCCTTGAATTTGTGAAGACCCAGAGGCAATATCAGATGATCAGAGGAATCTCACTGGGAAAGCTATCTTCCTGGATCCTACACTGCCCGCAGTGGAAGATTATAGGCTACATAAGCTTAGAAATTTATAAAAATCAGACACAATATAGAAAACATGGAAGGAAAAAAAATGTTTCTACCGTTTTCACAGTGTTGTCATTTGAGAATGGAAATTGTCCGTCAAAATCAAATACAGAAAATTTCAAGAAGTGACTTTTCAAGATCTAAAGTACAATCCACCACATCAGATAGTTTAAAAAGAAACTACACAAATTCATAGAAAATTAGGTGTAATCAATATCTTGCAGTCTCGATGGCTGTTTATTTAACATTTATTTTATGGCTGCCCACCTCTCAGCAATGACTCTGGGCAGGTGTACAAAGTTCTAAAAAAATTCAACAATTTAACAATACCAACCACAACACCCAAGAATAAAACAATAATTTCAAGAAGACAAACCTAATTCCCAGAGAATACCAAGCCTCCTAGGCTGAATGCCTGGGTGGACAGCCAGGTCTTCAAAGCCTTACAAAAGGCTACCTCCCTTTAGAACCAGAAGCAACAAACTTTAAATTACAGGTTTATGGAACAAAATTAAATGAGACCCATTATCCATTTATACTTTAGAATTGAATTGGCCACTGCATGGCATTGAATGCTGGAAGATGTACATCACTAACTGAATCCAGCAGAGCTCTTCTATCCTTATGTTAGGATTAAAGGAAGTCTTCCATCCTCATGTGGACTGAGTCATCCTCCTCCTTTCAGGTAAAAAGCTGGCTTCCTTCATCCCTTTAGTAGCTGGAACCCTGTGGGTTATTACAATTTCAGATACAAATTATAACTTAGAAATAACTTACGGCTTAAAATAAGGTTACAATACTCAAGGGGCTGACTTGAAAATACATCTGTCAAAATCATCAATATTTTCTCTAGAAGAAAAAGATTTAGGATGGGATGTTAATGAGAAATATATTGTGTATACATCTAATGAAACATGTGCTGGCCAGGGGGCCGTTTTACCAAATCCGCTTGATTCGCCAGTTGCGGCCCTTTCTTGATCGGGACTCCCTATGCACGGTCACTCATGCCCTTGTCACTTCTCGC
>JANHFO010001825.1:67641-79179 GCA_032468095.1 Pareas carinatus | reverse complement strand
TAGATGTTTTTGTGCTGACACATAATTAAATTCAAGGAAGACTAGGATAGATCTATTTTGAACTTATTAGTTCTCTTTAGCTAGCCTCATCCTTGTTTTTTTTACTGGGAATTGAACTCTTGAAGTCTGGCATCCCAGGCTGATACACTGCCAATAGGCCAGGAGTCCTCTTCCTGGTCAGCTTTGCTTATATATGCTTTAAAAAAAAGAAAATAGCCATTTATTCTTTGTCCAGTATTTCTCAAATTTTTCATGCTCTGGAATTCCTGCTTATCATTTTATCTGATGCAAAATAACTGCATTTTTACAATGAAATATGGCTGCATTGCCGAGGATTTGGGAAAGTATTCGGTGCTGCATTCTTGTCAAATTTGATGTTCTTCAAATGAACTCCCCATATTCTGTTGCTATGAAAATTTTTGGATGGCTAACCAAGATTGTCAAAAGTATGATATGTTTATCTGCCTATAGGGCTTCAGCTTGAACAGAGCCCATCAGCTATTGTTATTTTTTAAATGGGAACTTGACAACCTGTTCTAATCATCTCAGTGAGAAATCTTCAATTATCTTTGAAGAAATCTCAGTTTCTCAGAATGCTACTCTATCCACTTAAGGAAGTTTGCCAGCTTCAGTTTGTACGTCATTAATTATTGGACAGACAAGGCAATCTTTCTTAAGAGCTTAGCCCTTTGCTTCATAGCCTTCTAGAATTAAATACACTTAGTTGGGAAACTTCTATACAAATGAATAGCCTTTGTATAATCTTGATGTCAAACACTAAGTTAATTATTTGCCTTATTTTCCCTTTTATCCACATGACGAATGACAGGCAGACAACCAAGTGGACCTGGTCAGGCAGCACTTTTATGAAGTTTCTCTTGAATATGTCTTCAAAGTTCAAGAAGTTCAGGAGAGAAAGATGTTTGAGTTTGTGGAACCAGTAAGTAAATGTTTGTGATTTGTCAAGCATTTCTTCTTCCCTGAAATATAACATCAATAAATTATATCACAATGAATGCTTTAGAAAATAATGATAAAGTTGCTTTTTCTTCCATCTCCATGATATATGTGAGGAAACAATACATAAATCAGAATAGCTGACATTTGCATCTTTCTGAATTTTTCAGTTTCAGGAGTTTAAAGAATATATACAAAAAAAGCATAAGAGTTGGGTGAAAAAAAAATCTTACACTCAGAAAAAGATGCCAGTCCCCCTATATTGTTTTAAAATATTGCTTCTAGAAAAAGTGAATTCACAGTTGCATACATTAAATGAGAAATACAAAAAAAGAGATAAATATGCATATCCTTGTTTAAATATGCAAACCTAAAAAGGCCTAAGTGAAACTAATCTTAAAATATTTGTTCATCCCTAGATATAAGTTACTGTCAGTGAGAAGCATAGAAACAATTTCCATGTGAACAGAATGGAAATAATTATGTCCAAATATCACAAATATGAATATTTATCATTGGATCTAATTTCATTCTCTGTAAGGAAAGGTGAATGTTGAAATGGTTTAATCATCAGCTATTGTTGCTATCTTTATGCTGCTACAACATTTTAATTCCAATATTCTTAGAACAAATGTAAGTTCTTAGCTGAAGAAATATGATAACTCTGAAGAAGATAATATTTAGAAGATAATATTACTGTGAGTGGTTTAAGTGTTATGGGCTATGCAGTGCTTGTGATTTGACTCTAAAAAGTGTTTCAGAGCAAACTAGGATATAAACATAACACCTGTCTGTAACTTTCAAGCAGCTGTACCTGTCCCTGAAATTGTGTAAAATCTTGGAAAAGGTATATCTGTTTTACAAGATATAGATTTTTGCCCCTATTTCTGAAGCAGAAATGGAATTGAATTTGAAATGCCACACAGTTGTAGTAAATTGTATGTTAAGATTTGTTGCACACTCAGATGCTGTGTTTGCTCAAAATGCAGTAGTATCTTACATTCATTGATGTGTTAGCTATGAGAAGGAAATAACCACAATGAACATTAGTCATGGCTTCAGCACAAGTTACTTAAATATTTACTCTGGCAAAATATATTTTAACCATGAACTTTAGAAGCAGATGAGCTTTGGAGTGGAAAGAGAATAAATTTCAGAAGGGGACATCAAAACCCAACAGCAGGTTCAGAAATATTGATTTGCTGAAAAGTTCCCATTTTATCTGGCTTGGAATGTTTCAGAGAAAGCCAGAAAAAGGAAAACCTTATTTATTTGTTATGTAAGGGATGCTACATTTCTGCAACTCTGTTTCAAATGATGGAAATGTATTATTTCAGTTGTCTTCACAAGAGGAAGGAGCCAGAATTGTTCTCTGGCACTACTGTATTTGATTTACTGGTCTTTGGTACAGCACTGTCTTCTTTTCTTCAGTGCTCAGCTCTTTCTGGTCAGCTAGGGGAGAAATGGAATGGAATGGAATGGAATGGAATAGAATAGAATAGAATAGAATAGAATTTTTTATTGTCCAAGTGTGTCTGGACACACAAGGAATTCGTCTCTATGCATATGCTCTCAATGTATATATAAGCTAGAAGTGATAAATTATGATCATAATCATAAAATACATTTATCATGTCATAAGATACATTTTTGTCATAGAATTCTAATAAGCAATCTACAAGTCATACCAGGATACTAAATAAAAGCAACTATTATATATTGTAGGATACAAGCAATTGTCATGCAAATAAGAGAATAGGTAATAGGTAATAGGAGAGATGAGAAGAATAATAATGATACATTCCTACTAGGTAGTTTAACAGTGTTGTGGAAGTAAATTGTTTAGCAGAGTGATGGAATGTGGGGGAAACTGTCCTTGTGTCTAGTTGTTTTGATTTACAATGCCCTGTAGCGACGTCTGGAGGGATGAAGTTGAGACAGATTATGTCCAGGGTGTGAGGGGTCTGTAGTTATTTTATCAGCCCTCTTTCTGACTCTTGCAGTGTACAGGTCTTCAATGGAGGGTAGGTTTGTAGCGATTATTTTTTCTGCAGTCCTAATTATCAGTTGAAATCTGTCTTTATCTTGTTTGGTTGCAGTGCCAAACCACACAGTTATGGAGGTGCAAATTATGAACTCAGTGATTCCTTTGTAGAACTGTATCAGCAGATCCTTAGGCAACCTGAGCTTTCTGAGTTGGTGCAGAAAGAACATTCTTCATTGTGCTTTTTTGATGACATTTTGGATGTTAGTTGACCATTTTAGATCTTGAGATATTATAGAACCTAGAAACTTGAAGGTCTCTACTATTGATACCGTGTTGTCTAGTATTGTGAGAGGTGATAGAATAGAAATGATATTGCTTGGCTGATTGGTAATAGCAGCAGGGAAGAGACTGCTGTTTAATCAGACCTGGGTAGTCAGGTTGTGTCTTCCTTGAATCTTGTCTTTTCCCCTCCTGTTTAGCTATACAAGTGTATAGGGAAGAAGGGGAGTGTTCTCTGTGCTCTCTAGTTGCTTTATCCATGATCTCTCACCCTTTCGACTGTCATGGTTGAGAAGCATTGGGCACCATTAATAAGATATGTGTGCATATGTGTAGAGGTTAAGGTGTTGGCCTAGAAACTAGAAGACTATGAGTTCTAGTCCTGCCATAGTCATGAAAGCCAACTTTGAGACATTAGACCAGTAACCGCTTTTCAGCCCAACCCACCTCACAAGATTGTTGGGAAAAATCAGAGGAGGAAAGGAGTACAATGTATGTTTGCTCAGATTTATTCTCAGTTGGGGATCAAGTGTGCTATTGGTCCTTTGAAGATGCCCAGGGAGTGGACATGGTTGCTATTTGATTCTGTTGAACCTGAGGAAGTGGACAGGGTTCTTGTGACTGTAGGTGCAGCCATCTGTGAATTAGATATTTATATATCAAACTTCTTAACCACCCATCTTCCTCACAGATCTTGGATGAGATGGATTATATGGTCTCCTTACAGTCAGGTTTTTGGTTCAGATATGGGACACAAATGACATTGGTTGCACTTTTGGAGTGGTGGGAGTGGGATGAAGGGAGTGTATTGGGAGCTGTCTAGAGTTGGTTGGAAAATGGATTGGGAGTGCCCAGAGTTGATTGTAAGATGGGTGGCTATGTAAGGGTTTTAAACATACATACATGCATACATACATAACTACAAGTAGAGTGCATTGCAGTAGTCCATAGGGACATGACCACGACATGAATGACTGAAAGAAGAGCCCTCAATCTGGGAAGGGGCATAAATCTGGTGCACAACATGAAGTTGAGTAAAGGTCCTTCAAGCTATGACTGCCATGTTACGTTGTGCATTCTTGTAAAATGCACAACATAACATAGCTTTTTTACATAGCTTTTTTTTAAAAAAAGGATAGCTGCAAGTTATCTTTAAATTATCATGCAGTTTATCTTTAGGCATTAACATTTTAATAGAGTGATTTTTATACCTCAGATAACCAATTCAAAAATTCTGGATGGTTTAAATAGGAAATAGGATTTGATACAACAGAGAACAGAATAGACCCCCTCAGGGCACTGTAAGACAAAGGTTGGTGTATTCAGTGCCACATTCTGTGAACTTGCTTCTCTAATTCATGTCAAGATAATTTCAACAAAATAATTCAGAAATATATTATGAGTGAAGTCACTGAAAATTACCAAAATATCCAACAAAACCAGCTGTATCACCTTCTTGTCTGGCCCTGAGGGGAAAAACAGTTATGTAATCAGGCAGTTTGAAATGGATTGAGATAATTGGCCTCCATTAGGAATGATTGAACTTGAGTTGCCACTGCATAGTTTAGGATCTTGCCCCATTGTAATATGTTAGCAACATCTGACAGATATTTGGAAAGGATTATGGTGTTGAGATTATATTGAATTGGGTAAGATGCCCACTGACCTCATGATGAAGATTGATGTAAAGATGCTTGTGATTCACATTTTTGACATTAGGTTTATTCAATAGAAATTCATTATCTTAAAGTTCCTTTTCCATAAGAAAAAAATTATACACATCTCTCTGCTGGCATTTTGATTTGGGGAATCAATGAGTTCCAATTTTGCTGTGAATTTTCTAACCAAGATAGCTGTGGGAGTTATTTGGCTTTCCCCCATGCTCTGTTGGCCCTAAATCAGACCATATGCTTACTCTCAATTTTTTTTTAAAATTAAATATCTTGTAATTTCCCTGAGCATTTTTATGTTTTTGAAGCATTTGGAAAGAATTTTGTATCCTTCTTCCAAAAAGAGAGAGGGAAGGAGAAAGAGAGAGAGAGAATTCTTTCTGTTCTTTGAAAAATTCTGTTACTTTAAGATTCAACAACTTTGCTCATTATTTATATTTTATTTTTATTGAAGGATGGGTGGGAATCTTTTCCTTCCTTCCTGTAGCTTTGAAGACATAAAGCCTTCTACTTTACATGTTTTATTATTTTAATGTCATTTCTGTGTTTGAACTGCAGATGGCACTGGGTACAGCAGATAAGTTGCTTAAATTTAAATATATGGACCGAATAATCAATTCTGTATTAGCAGAACGAATGGTTCATGCTACAAAGAACTGTGAACAGAATTCCTGGTTAACAAATGTGGTTGAAAAGGGCTGCAGCCTTCTTATGCCGACCTCTCTGTAGATGCAGGAAAGTTGGGAATGGAAAGGGTATATCTGAAGCAGGCATTTCAATGCTTTGTATGTTGAAATGCTTGAAGGAAGCTATTGCTTCTGCTGATTTTTCTCTTGTTATTCTACCTGGTTCTTCCCTCAGTTATCTGGAAGAAAAGACAACTACATATATGTGTATAATAGAATATTTTATTGGCCAAGCGTAATTAGATATACAAGGAAACTTATTTATATATTTATTTGTGAAGACTTACAGTGACATAAATGGACCAAAGTTGTTAAAATTGTTTAGATCTGTCCAATATTTTGTTTCCCTCTGTCTGAGAAAAAGCTTTTGGAAACTCCAAAGATTGTACAGTCACAAAATGATTTTGAATTCTAGTCTTTCCTTAGGCATGAAAGCTGACTGGTGACTTTGGTACAATTATTTTCCTTTACCTCACCTCACCATTTGCTGTTGTGAGGAAAATAGGAGGCAGGAACATTACCTATACCACTTTGAATGTGGAATGTGGCGATGATGATGATGATGATGATGATGATGATTGATGATGTAAGATTTGAGATAATTCTACTTGTTTATTTGCAAAAAGCTTTTCTGTGCTTCATGGAGTTATTATCAAATAAGCATGCATAGACATAAATTCAATCTGATTTGAATGTTTGTTGAGTTTCAGCCTTAAGAAATAGCTTCTGTAATTGATAACACATTCCATGAGGAACCTCCAGAGAATTAAAAGAAGTTTGGAAAGAAGATTCAAGAGATACAGAATGGAATTCTGTGTTGTTTTAAAAACTTAAATCACAATATTTCCACCAGTTCTTTCTTAAACATATCCATAGAAGGACAGTCCACTCTCTTACTTATTTTTCATTGTTGGTGAGGTTATAAAATAGTGTTTAAAGTGTACTCAGAAAGAAATTCTGTTGAGTTCAGCAGAAATTACTTTTGTGTTATGCATAATGGACTGCAGCCCCAGCATCCCCTCTGCTTTTATGGTGCGTAGAAAGAGGACAGGAGCAATTGTCTTCCACTTCTCAAAAAGAAACCAATAAGCTCTCGAAATTCAATTCCTTGTTTTGTTTTGTTTTCCTCCACTGCAGCTGCTGGCCTTTCTGCAAGGGCTGTTCACATTCTACCACCATGGCTATGAGCTTGCAAAGGATTTCAGTGATTTCAAGACAGAGCTGACAATCAGTATACAAAATGTAAGCAGAAACCCTTATTGAGGATAAGGGATCTCTTTCAAGTGTTGTTCATCAACTTTTTGCCCAAGCATATTTTGTCTATGTCAATAAAAGGGGTGACATGGTGGCTCAGCTGTTAAAATGCTGAGCTTGTTAACTGGAAAGCCAACTGCCCAAATTTGACATCTGAATGTTGCCTGATGGGGTGAACTCCCGTTCTTGCCCCATCTCCTGCCAACCTAGCAGTTTGAAAGCAGGCAAATCCAAGTAGATAAATAGGTACCACTTATAGTAGAAAGGTAAAAGCTTATTTACTTTTGTCTTACGAACCAGATGTTTGTCTTAATACAAGCTTAAATGTCCTATAAATTCATAACATACCTAAACTTCTTGGTTACTTTTTCAAGAATGTACCATCAGACATGAATATTGGTGCCAGGACTTAATGTAAATAATACTTACTCTCTTCTTACACTGGCAGCATCAATTAAAAAAAGATTTTTGTTTCCATTTTGAAAAAAAATATGCTTAGGAGTTTCTAATAGGTATTGTCCCTCAAAATTTCCTTCAAAATCTCTCATAATATAGAGATTTATTATATGTCACAGACATTTCTCAGTAGTCTTAAGACTTCTTGCCCTCTGTCTTTTGCAAAGCTTTATATAAATATATGATTAGTTCAAAAGAAACTGATAAATGAAAAGGTTAAATGAATTCTACTTAATTAAATGACTTAAACTATTAAATGACTTAATAGCCAGCCATCAACACCCCAATCTATATCTAAAAAGCTACACCCAACACCCAACATATAAATACCACACACAGAATAGCCCAGAGCACACAGAGAAGTTCCCTGAGGATGAACTTCAGCAAAGCTTGGAAGACAAAACCTCTTGTTTCGCTGACCGACCCAGATTGGATCCTGCAGCGTTATCCTGGGACACGTATATTCGCCTTCATTCGTGAATCCTACTACAGCCTATATTTATAGTACTATTGACTGTGCATTCTAATCTTGAACATATATGTCAAGATTAAGAAGAAATAGCAAGATTATGTTCAAACAGTGAATTTATTTTTGGGGTAGAAGGTCAATTAAGCCACTTGGCCTTTCTAGCTAGTCTGTAGAGACTTCATCTTGACACTCTAGTGAGCCATTGTTAGTTGCTACTGCTAGTACTAGACTAGATTCGCCAGTGATCTGACTTAGGAATAAGGAAGTATCTTACGTGTCTGCTCTAACTGGAACTCTGAGTGTACCTTTTCTATACTGAGAAAACAAATAGCTAATTAATAGGCATCATAAGGATTGATATATACAGTGAATATATAGCAACATTATTGTCTTAGCTTTCGTGTCAGTTGAATCAAGTGGTGAGCGAAATGCATGTATGAGGCTTTCGTATGTTATTTCCAATTAGTAAAGGTGTTAGGAAAAATAAGGCAACCCACCTAAGGCAACGAATTTTGATGCTATGAAAAACCAACAAGCCATCGATTATCTGTTAATTCAGAATTGTTGCACATCTTCTGATTTAGAGATGAAGTGTTTGAAGACTGTTCTGTCTCATATTACTAAAAATCCAGTTGGCATGGGTCCTCTTCATTTTTACAGTTCTGCCTCAGGTAGCATCAATTATTGGGCCAGTCTTGTTTTTTACGTAACCTTAATATAAGATTCTGTGCATTTAAAGCGTGACTGAAATACTTTCTACTCATTTTCCGTTAATCTTTAAATGCAGACGAGAAACCGTTTTGAAGGCACCCGATCGGAAGTTGAATCCTTGATGAGGAAAATGAAGGAAAATCCTCACGAGCACAAAAACATTAGCCCTTTCACCATGGAAGGCTACCTCTACGTTCAGGAAAAACGTGGGTACCTTTATGCTTACTTCAAATAAGTTCTTTACGCTATCTCCTTGAATTGACTTTTAAACTTTTCTTTCAGGCAAGAAAATGGGTGGCTGAGGCAATTAGTCAGAACCTCTGGAAATCCCAAAGGTGCTTTTTAGAAAAGGCAACTGGACTTTCAAGAAAGTCCAGTTGCCTTTTGTAAAAGCACCTTTGGGACAACCATCTCTTAGATGTTTGAGAATCTCCATAAACAACTTCTGGATGTATGTATGTTTAGTTCCTTAGAGAAAGAATTATTCCTCTATTTTTTTCCTTTTTCCTTTACTTTTCATGAAAATAAAAATAACTGGCACCAAATATTATTACATATCAGGGTTTTTTTTATGAGGCACCTGATTTTTTTTGAGTATAGAAGGAAGTGAACTACTCCCCTTTTGCTTTGCCAAACAAGGAATTTTTAACCAGCCTGTTGCTAGGCGACGCACCTTTTTTATGCTAGAAATGGCCATACGAGACTCCCTTTCTTTTTTTGCCATCTTGTAAAACTTCTTGCTGTTATTATTACATATTTTTAATAGCAGCAAATATTACATATTTCACTGTATGCCCTGTGCACTCTCTAGAGTAATGAAAGGTAAAACTGTTTAACATCTTCATATCTTTCCTACAAACCTTGCAACTTTTTTTTGGCTAGTTTGAAGATAAGGAGTAGAGAACATGTGACTCCTATAGATATTGCTGCAACACAACTGCTAGCGTGCACAGGCATTAAGTATATTTCCAGACTATCAAAAGATGCAGCGTCATCAGAAGAGGCAAAGTTCCCAACTACTATAAAGATGAACAGCCATCAAGCAAATGAATTTTATTAATATATAAGAGAAATAGAAATTATGCGGCTGAAACAGATTTCACTTTGTCTCCCTCCTAATTAGTCGGCTGCAGTATGTTTGCACTTGCCGAAGAAATGCTATGCCCTTGAGCTTTCAACCACATTGACTGCAACCATCTTACGGTTACTTGCTATTTCTGTCCTAATAATAATTAGCAAGAATAAAATAAAATCCTTATGAACCTTACATTTCAGGAGAGGGCCACAAAATGTAATAGAAGTTCAAAGTAGATGGTCTAATTATATATTTGAAATAATATCAGCCCCTGTGATGAAAAGGTTGCTGCGTAAGGAAAAGGTGTACTGAGGATTAAAGAAGAATCTCTGCTCTTTTCATTTTATCTAATATCAGGTTGAGGACTGCTATTAATAGACTGTATACTACCTTCAAGGAAGACTAATATTTTTCCTGATTTTTAAATTGTATTTTTAACCTACACAGAGTTTCATTTTGCATCTCCTATACCTTCCCTCCCCCCAGAGTATTCTTTTCCTTTTAGAGGTACTTTTTTTGATTTACTAGAAAATGATTATAAATTATAGAAGTACTCCCTTTTGTTTTCAAGGACTGAAATTGACACAGCAGTTCAAACAAGGGTTAGTGGCTTTTTTCTGACTTCTAAATTCAGTATTTTGGATATAGAAACATAGAAAGAAAAGGAAATTTTGAGATATAAAATAGAAATTATCATATTTGGTAATTGAAATTCCACATACTGTAAGCTATTGTTTTGAACGTTATTGACCAATAAAAACTTTTTCTATTAAAAAAAAAAAAAGAAACATAGAAAGAAATTTGACGGCAGGAAAAGACTTAGCGGATCCAGCAAGTCTTGCCTTTGAGTTTTTGGTTTATTTGTTATTTATTTTTACTTGTACTTGTACTTTTTATATTTTATTAATTTTTATTTTATTTTTTTATTTCTAATTTCTGTCAGATGTCGGAGGTGCATTTTCCCCAAGCATGTTTAAACTCAGTTACTGATGATTGACCCCCTATCTCCATTGGAAGTTTGTTCCATGCTTCCGCTACTCTTTCTGTGAAGTAATACTTTCTAACATTTCTTTTAAACTTCCCTTCTCCTGTCCGTTTGAGGTTATGTTGCTGTGTTCATGATTATTGTTTAATATTGAAAATACTGCCTTCTAGAACCTTAATATTTACCCTTAATATATTTAGAGGTTTCAATCATATAATGAATTGTAGCCTATTTGGTTCCATCCTTCCATATGTTAAGATGTCCATTCCATTAAAATTAGCTTGCATTGGTATACCTGAAATATACAATTCATTTCAATTATGACCAGGTCATTTTGGGACATCCTGGATAAAGCATTACTGCACATATCAGAGTGAATCCAAACGAATAACAATGGTGCCATTTGATCAGAAGTCTGGTGGAAAGGGGGTGAGTAAAAATGCATATGATTTGTCATGGAGATAGCTCTGGGGTTATGATTATTTTTATTTATGGCTAAGGTAAAATATGGTAAATGAAGTTGACCAGAGTTGCTAATTGCATGAAGCACTCTGATTGTATTTAAGTGTCCCTTCAGATTTTTCTCAACATATTGTATGATGAGTCTGGATCACATATTCACACCTTCCCTTTATAATTAGTGTTTTCTGGTACATTTAAACAGAGTTATTATTTCTTCAAGATATGAAGGAAGATATTTCTAGGCATAAATGATAAATTCATTTTTACTGCATGTAAATTAATTGTATTTGCATCTTTATAATGATACAAGAAGGCGAATGTGCTGTAATTTACTGTTTTAAATGTTAGGACACAATTCATAACTCAAAAAAGAGTACATAATTGTGCAGATCAGTTACAAGGATATTTTCTGGTTAAAAAGGCTTCATTGTTTACCAAAATATTCTTCACATTATTTCTCTTGCCATTATAATCTACAAATATAACTAAATATGTATATGCAATGCGCATGTAGGCACATATATAATGACTATCTATGTAAATATGT